>JAIUZE010045606.1:0-10879 GCA_022085475.1 Heliosperma pusillum | reverse complement strand
ACGTGTAATGTGATATGGCTGGGAGAACCCGGAGTTACTCCCCACTGACTGTGGCGTTCATGTTTTTCATGGATGAACAGGTTGATTGATTGGATGGCTTTTTGATTGTGGTATTTTGAGTTCGAGTGTGAGCTAGCGGGCGTTGGCTTGGATGAGTCACCTCTAGACGTTGTTTAGCTAGTTTTGCTAATTACTTTGATATTGGAGAACATTTTGAGAGACTACGTCTCTTTGTAGTATATTTTATATTTCGGTTTGTAATTATTGACATTCCTCGTACCTTTCTAATTGCATGTGAAAAGTTTTAAAAACGCCGTATTTTCCGCTATATTAATCACATGTTTGTATGTTTTATTTCCGCATTCGCGAGGGTTGTCACAACCATGGTTATGGGATGGTATATATTTAGATTATAAGATCTAGCTTATTTACTATGTTTGCATTGTTAATCGTTGCATTAAATTGCAGTTAATTGGTTAAATGCATGTGACCGATTGACTATTAGTTAAACTTGACCTAGATCGAGAGATTGGAAAAGGTAGAGACTAGTAGCGAACAATAGAATACTCTATTTGGAGCGAGAGCTATAATAGTTAAGTACTCCTTTAATGTATGCCGCTTGAAAACCCTCATCCCACTTGAATAAGTTCTCCTTCCTCATCAAAGATTGAATAAGTTAATTGGTTAAATGCATCTTTTCTTGTTTGATTGAGTTTAAAAAACCGTCGATGACGTACTCTTGGTGAAAGCTTACATCCGACGTTCTTCAATACCGTCCGAAGTACATGTAAGTTGAGGGTACGACAATTCAATCCCTTCTCTCCCTTTTATCGCTTATCGTTTAATTATCGTCCTTTATTATTAATGTTGTTAATTATATTTATTGATGATTATGTATTACTAATGATGATTTATCGTCCTAATGACTAGGTTGGGAGTATGGAATGTGAGGGGCCTGAATAATGTGGATAAGCAAAGATATATTAAATGGTATCTACATCAAAATGATGTAGAAATATTTGGGCTCCTTGAGACTAGGGTCAAACCTAGGTCTCTAAATGATGTAGCTAGTAATGTTTGTAATGGCTGGTCTTATACTACAAATCATAGTTGTCATAATGGTGGCAGGGTGTGGGTGCTCTGGAGACCACACATTCTTCAGGTAACTGTTATTGAGATGACTGTTCAATTTATCCATCTTCAAGTGAATAAACATGGAGATAATACTAGTTTTGTTACTACTTTTGTTTTTGGCTTCAATAGACCTGAGGAAAGAACTGATTTATGGGATGATATTATCAGAGTGAGTACTGTGAATCCTTGGATTGTGCTTGGAGATTTTAATAATGTGGGGTATGCCAATGAGAAGATAGGCCTGCATGTTAGGGAGGCAGAAATTCTTCCCTTTCAGAGAGCTATCAGTCTTAGTGACCTTCAAGACATCAAGACTCTTGGTGCCTTTTTCCCTTGGAATAACAAACAACCCAATGGTACCAGGGTTTTTAGTAGAATTGACAGGGTGCTTATCAATGAGGGATGGTTGAGGAATAATCCTAACCAGTATGCTTTTTATGGCCCTGAGGGGGATTTTGACCATTGCCCATGTATCATAGAGGAGGGAGGTTTTAGTTCTCATAGACTTAAACCTTTTAAGTTTTTTAATATGTAGTGCAAGGCCCCTGATTATTGGAGGATTGTTCAAACTGGGTGGCAGATGGAGGTTTCAGGGACTCCTATGTTTTGTGTGACCTCTAAACTAAAAGCTTTAAAACCTAGACTCTAGAAACTGAATAAAGACCTTTTTTCTGATATTGAGAGAAATGTTGAGGTAGCCTATGAATTATTATTGACCTGTCAAAGGAACCATCATGTTATCCCTACTTGTCCCAACCTTATGGATGTTGAATATCAGACCAGGGCTAGTTATATGATACTTAAGTAGGCTAAGGAGGATTTTTTGAGGCAAAAAGCCAAATGTAACTGAGCTAGAAGTAGAGATATAAATTCTGCCGTGTTCCATAAAGCTATACAACAAAGGAGTATTCAGAATAAAGTCTGTAAGATTGTTGGCATTGATGGCATTACTTACAACAAACCTGATGAAATTGTAAGTGCTTTTGAGACCTATTACCAGGGGCTTCTAGGTAAGGCTGGACATACTGCTGACTTTTGTTATGGAGTTATGAGGTCTGCTCTAGTTGTGAAGACTGAGGACTGGCATATGCTTTGTCAGGTTCCCAGTAATGATGAGATCAAGAGTACTATCTTTTCTATGCCTTAGGATTAGAGCCCAGGACCAGATGGGTATAATAGCTGTTTCTTCAAAACTAGCTGGGATATCATTCAGGAGGAGACTTGCCTGGCCATAAAGGAATTTTTTGTATCAGGTAAACTTCTGAAACAAATCAACTGCACTAATGTGGTTTTGATCCTCAACATTGAGAACCCTGTCTTTGTTAAAGATTTTTGACCAATTGCTTGTTGTAACACAATCTATTAAATTATAGCAAAGATCTTATGTAATAGGCTGACTACTATCCTTCCTGATATTGTCAATCCTGCACAGTCTGCTTTTATTAGAGGAAGGAGTATTATGGGTAATGTTCTGATTAGTCAGGATCTTATTAGACGCTATGCTCGAAAGGCTGACTCCCCTAGGTGCCTTATAAAGGTATACCTTAGGAAGGCATATGATTCCATTGAATGGTGTTTTGTGGAGCAGATACTAAACTTTCTAAACTTTCCTCCTCATCTTATTAAATTGCTTATGCAATGTATTACCACCGCTACTTATTCTCTTCACCTCAATGGTATTCCTCAATGCTTTTTCCATGGAAAGAAAGGACTCGGTCAAAGAGATCCTCTTTCTCCTCTTATATTTATCGGCCTTATGTATGGAGCACTTGAGTAGAATGCTGAATGTTGTGAGTAAGACAAAAGGGTTTAAATTCCATCATCTATGTAATTAAGAGTTTAAGGTTAAATCATTTACTCTTTGCTGATGACCTGCTTATCTTCTGCAAAGGAGATTTGAAGTCCATCTTCATGATAGTGGAAGGATTCAGGTATTTCTCTTCTGCCTCAGGCCTTCATATTAATAATGACATGTCTTTGAATGGTGTCAAACCTGATATTGAGAAGCAAATCCTGGATCATACTGGATTCAAGAAGGGGTCTTTTCCCTTTAAATATTTAGGGGTTTCAATTTCACACAAGAGACTTACTAAAGTTGAATGTAATGTCCTGGTAGAGAAGATGATAGCTAGGATTAGAGGATGTGACGAGGCTAACCCGCGTGTCGTTAATTCCGCAAATTAACTACGATCAAATAACAATTTATAACTCCTAAACAAACACAAACAATCTTAAACAAAGGTAGTAAATGGTAAGAATAGGGTCGAACCCAAACGAAGGCGGTATTAACTAAATTAATCTAATCTAGACTCTTGCTAAAAACCAATAAACAAACTAATTACTAACTAATTACTCTAATCACAAATTAAGACACTAATTTAGACAAAAGCTTAAATTAATTACAAAATATGATATTCACAATGAGAAAACATGTAGGATAACATATAGGGAGAAATTTGGCTAAAAAGATGACTCAAATTGAAACATGAAATTCTAGGTTAGACAATAGAACAAACACCTTCTATGCAAGAAATCAAATATGAGAAAAGTACTTAGTGCAATTATCCCAAGTAACACAACAATTAGCAAAGTTGACCCCTCTAATACCTCTCTTCTTATTTATCTAATACTACCTCCTAAGAAATAGTCAACATGGATTAAACCAACCAAGATTGACCCTTTACAACTTAACCAACACTTATTAAAACATAAGCACAATCAAAGAAGTAAGTTTTAAGTATTAAACCAAAGGATTAAGCTAGAATCATGCAACTCAACACTAAACCATGTTAAAATCACACAACATATAATTTATCACTCAAAAGACTCTAACTTTAAACCAAAGTTGAAGTCTTTCAAGTGTACTTCACACATTCAAGTATAGGTTGACAAATCCTACCAAGAACAAGCATTCATTAAGAAAATAAGATGTCAAGCTAGTCAAACTAAACATTCATCTACTCAACATGAAAGATTAACACAGTAAAATTATATTAAATAAGGAAGAAGAGGATTAGAGAGTCATACAATGCTAAAGGTGTGAACTTGTTCAAATTACACCAAGTATTGGAAGATAAGCTACCCATAATTCAAAGATTACAACCCAACATAATGAAGTTCAACCAAATTACAAGCCAAAAATGAAGAACAAAAGTTGAGAGAATTCTAATGTGTTGTGTTGTGGAATGTTGTATATGGAATGTCTCTTTCTCTCTAAAATATGGCTCTTATATACCCTTGGCTCCGGAAACCTAGGGTCTTGAGAAATGGGCCTCCAAATGACAAGACGAAGAATGAAGGAACACCTGTCTGAGGCCAGGATGCTGGCAGCGCCCACGGACAATGGCAGCGTCGTGGGACGCTGGCAGCGTTCACTGGCGCTGGCACCGTTTCATGCTGCCAGTTTTTACTCTTCTACGCTCGCCTTGACTTTTGTTTACCCCTTTGAATGCTAGTCCCGCCTTGACTTCCCTTGACCCTTTGGACTTGCTCTTCTTGCATTGATGATTTGCTTGTAACCCACTCCAATTGTCGGGTTTGGGTCTCGGGTCTCAGGTCTCGGGTTTGACTTTGACTTTTGTTGAATTCCGGGTTTGACTCTAAAAGTTGACTAAAAAACACTAAATAACAACATAATTACAAGGACTAAGGTTAGCATAAAACGATGCTAACGACCCGTAAAAAGTATATTAAATAGACCTAATACATACTACTAAACACGACACAATTTGGTGTTGTCAGGATGGAATAAGAGGAAAATCTCTTATACAGGTAGACTAGTACTTGTTAAATCAGTACTTAGCACTATTCACAATTATTGGGCTCAAATCTTTGTTCTACCTTCTAGGGTACTGGATAAGTTGAATGCTCTGTGTAGGAATTTCCTGTGGGAGGGTGAAGAAACTTATTCAAAAGCCCCTCTGGTTGCTTGGAATTGTTTATGCAATGGCAAAGATTATAGGGGTTTAGGATTAGTTGATACTAGATTTTGGAATATTGCTGTTGTGGGTAAGTTGGTGTGGTGGATAGCATTGAAGAAAGATCACTTGTGGATTAAATGGATAGATAAAGTGTACCTCAATGGAAGAGAGTGGCTAACCTACAACCCAAATACTTACAGTTCATGGTCTTGGAGGAAATATGTGAAGTTAAGAACATCTTGTTACCTGCTCTGAGTAATGGAAAGTGGCTGGATTCTGAAAATCCATATACTATATATAATGCCTAATATTGGTTAACCGGTAATGTTGAAGATAGACTGAACTGGTGTAGAATTGCCTGAAACAGACTTAATAATCCTAAGCACTGCTTCATTAGCTGGCTCCTTTGGCAAGGGAGACTACTCACCATGGATAGATTTAATAGAATTGGCATTACAGCTGATTATCTTTGCTGGCTATGTGGTGCCCAGAATGAAGATCATAGACATCTCTTTGAAAAATGCAGATTCACTAAAACATGTTATGTTGTGTTGGCTAGTTGGATTCAGGTGAATGCTCAAGATTTCTTTTAGGCTGTGAGGTTGCTGAGACTGAGGCATATGACAGGATTCCAGAGAAAGTTATGATGGTCTTTGATAACTGCTGTTCAGTATGGTGTATGGCAGGCTAGAAATGTAAACAGAAATAAACAGTTTGTCATACACCCAGAAAAATTGATGAACCAGATCAGAATGGAGGCTATGATTAGATTGATGAATGTTCAGATTAGACAAATTTCAGCTAGGGACATAAGTTGGTGTAGGAGATTGAGTTGGATGTAATTTTACTCTTCCTGTATGCTGCTATATGTAAAGAGGCACAATGAACACTATTGATGTATTTGCCTTTTGGCTATGATTATATATAGTTACATTGGTACCATAAAAAAATGACGATTAATTGTTTTAGGATTAGTACTAATTATGTTAGTTAGTTAATTGATATGTTTAGTTTAATTCGTTGTAGTTTGATTATTGTTTAATGGTTTTTAAACATGAATTAGATTATAATAATAATTAAAGTGAACCTTTATTTAGTTTAATCACATATAGGATCTTATAAATTAATTAAGATAAAATTGTAACTAGTTTATTCATATTTGTTAACATGTTTAGTTTATTTAGTTTAAATTATGAGATAAATTGAGTTAAATGACTTGATACGATTAAAAGAATGTTTAATCAATCTTGTAGGATAAATTAATGAAATTGATTTATTTTGTGTGTTGTGTCATGTTAGAGATCATGTTTAAGATTAGATATGATTATTGGCATGTTAATTGTTAGATTTGATTTAATTATGAAGTAATTACATTAAAATCACATGTGATTTGATATTGTTTGATGATTATTAACATGTTTGTTTATAATTATGATAACTAATTTTGTTGCCCGCGAAATTCGCAGAGGGGTTATAACATGTGGATTTTATTTTTTCGTTTTATTGTTGTCCGTATATTATTTTATTTACGTTAAAAACATTTTTTTATATAATGCTCAAAGTTTGTATAATTGTTATATCATACTAAAATTTGTCTTTTCCCGTACATGAGAAATTTACAATAATCATGGAGTATATTACACAATGTACTTGTTGAAGGGGGCGCTTTATGTTTTACCCTCATGGTTTTACATAACTTAAATATAAAGTACATATATAGAATGGTAAAAAAAAAAATTGACTCTAAAAAATTGATCAAGGAAGCAAGAATTTTTATTATTAAAACAGCAATGATAAAGTGAATTGAAACTTAACTTTATGGTTAAAAAAATAAATGCTTAGCCCGAAAACTAATTATTTTATTTTTTATATACATATTGTCCCTTAATTCTTTGCATGCGTTGTCGTGAGAGTCGAACTCGAGACTCAAATTATTAACACCGTCGTATATACAAAATCAGACCATTTTTAATTAAAAAAAAATAACTATAACAATGAACAACGAAGGTAAACAAATAATTAGGAAGAGTTGAGTAATTCAATACTATTCATTCTGCACCAATATTTGATCACCGACAGTTCAAAAAATGCTTCACTACACGGTTTTATGATATTATCACAACAAAGTGAATTGTTGAAATTGATTTGAGTTTGTGGAGCAGATTGATGAATAGAACTTTAAATTTATTGTAAGTAAATAATTACATAGCACAGAGTCTTAAGACCCCTTGAGACCAGTATCACCTCCAAATTGTCTTTCCAAAAGACATTGATTCATGGGTTCTGTGTCAAGGATACCATACTCAATTGATAACTTGTAAGTTCATAATTATATCATGTATCGACGTTAAATTGGAATTTGTTTCATCCACAACCCCATTTGCTCCTTAGTACGTAGCTGCAAAAAAAAGAGTACCTGAGAAAGTTAGGATCATATATAATAAGAAATATAAGGAATGTCCTACCAAAGAAATACTCATATTGATGTATAATAAGAGTATATATGGATAATTAAAAACTAATGAAAATAATGATAAAATTGGCACCAACACAAAGATTGTGATAAAAAAACATAACCACCAATATTACAAATAAATTATCATATCAAAAAGGAAAATTGGAATAATAACCATTTGCAAAAAGAATGAAATTGTAGTGACTAATTAGGTTTTTCGCTTCACAACTTATATATATATGCATTGAAAGGTAGGTGAATGGACTTGAAAATGGAATATTATTATCTGCAAACAAGGACACCTTGACGAAGAAAAGTCCTCCATGAACCTGAAGTTCTTACATGAATCTTCAACTTCGATTTCTATTTAATGAAGATCAGTTCGTTCTCATTCTCACACACAATAAATAGGGGAAGGGAAACTTTATTATTGGTATATCGATCGGTAAATAATGGACATAAATTAAATGACTTTAAGTGCGATTAAAGAGGGACGATGGAAAGTCTAAAATTTTTAAGAGAGTATACAATCAAATATATAGTTTGGAAAGAATAACAAATAATGGCTTACAAATGAAGGAGGGGTTGCCAGGTGTTGCTTCAAGAATTGCTCAATCTAGGCTTTTTATATTATTGTATAGATGATATTTGTGACACCCTCAAATTTGCGGAAAGGAAAAAAAATAATTTAAATACATAACGAAGGTGTCATAAATAAAAAGGGTCATTACAAAACGGAAATAGTATTATACATAAAAAATTATACAAGACGGGAGACATATCTCCCGTATAAATACGGAAATAAAACGAGTGTATAATAATATACAATCTAAGAACCGAATATAGGTCCAAGGTAATTACTTCGCTCGCTAGCTCGTCAATGTACCCCAAATATGCATCACCACCTGTTCGACCGCATTAAATATAAACACGGAAGCCACAGTCAGTGGGGAGTAACTCCGAGTTCTCCCAGCCACGAAATGTCGAGTTTAATGAAACATGAATAACATAAAAGCAATGTATATGGAAAATACAAAACTTAAACATATATGATATGCTTTTCATGTTATGAAACAGATAACTAACAAATAACCTAGCATGTGAAAGCTATCATGTGAAACCGATAATAAACTATAACTCGAGGTAGGGAAGCTGGTATGCTAGCTCAGAGGTTCCTCTCAGAAACATGGCCGTGATACACTCAAACCCTAATCAACACGTAATCATGTGAATCAGTTAACAATCGGTAATCCAAACTCTATCAATCTTAGCCGGCTTGCATCTCACCTTCTAAAACTCATAGAATCATACAAACATGAAAGACCAATACTCTACAAACAGGCATAAGTTCTTAGGACCGTCAATAGTCGACTTCTGTAACTCGAGGCTATACCACAAGGTAGGAAAACATCCTAGTCCTAGACTGATCAAACCTAGCGACAACAGCTAACCCATTCCCTGTCTCATTACATAACCGTACATGAGAAACTCTGCTAGGCGACCCCCTAAGCAGAGATGGCTAGTACTTAAGCTGGCTCCCTTCCCCAAAGCGGAAACTCTTAGGATGCCATGCCCCGACTTGGATATAAACCCACCAAGCCGGGACACAAAAGCTATCAAGCAGTGAACTATATACTCGTTAAAGATAGTACGGGCCCATCAATGTCATGGTCCAAGCTACTCATTTAGAATTAGAATGGTCAAGACGCCATATACTCATAATTCTCTATGGGTACTTAGTCAACACGACACCAACCATATAATCAAACAGTCACGGAAACAATTTCCTAACATGTGACTACTTGCATATAAATCATAACCAAATAACCTATCGCCTCATATCTACTAAGGCTAATTCAATAATTAAATACAACCTTACTTGAAGACAAATCCCCGACCCGAGTCCCGCGACGGGTCATCAGTCAAAACGGGGCTGACTAGATCTTAGTTTGACCAAACCCGTTTGGTCAAACCGGCTAGACACAGAGTCTTTACCACATAGACTTAGACATAAAAGTCAACATATTCATTACATGTTATTTTATTAAAACTTCTAACATGCGAATTAATATATCATACCAAAACCCGTTTGACTAAAAGAATATTAAATTAAACTACGATCTCGTCTTATAATTTCTAACATGTGAGAAATAATAATTTAATGAAAAACCTTGTTAATTAAATATTTTACTTATTAATATTTCTCGCTTGCTAATTATTACAAAACGCGATAAAAATGACGATAACTCAAAAACCGTCACAAGTCCCAAAGTGGGACCCACGGGCTGATTTTTGGGCCAACATGACACGGCCTGGACTGGGCCCCACGGACAGATTTGGGCCTGTTTTGGCCTTTTTAACGATTTTACTAAAAACCGTTTCTAATTATTTCCCGCATGCTTTAACATAATTAAAACCCGTCAAAACAACAATTAAACAATCAAACATTGACACAACCCAAAGACCAAAACCCGGACCCACCATGGACCAGCCCAGACCGGTCTGAACCGGTCTGGACCGGCTGGTCTGGTCCGGTTTGGCCCCTCCTCCACGGTTCACACAACCAAAGCAACAACCCCAAATTTCCAATTAATTCTAACATGTTTCTAATTACTAACATCCATTTTTAAACATCCAATTTAACCATCCAACATACAACAATCATCATCATGAAGAAATCATACAAATATAACAAGAACACCAACATATTCATAAATTCCTACAACATAATAAAATCAACCACTTATCATGTTACTAATCTAAAATCATAAAATCATAATCATATGAACCAAAAACTAAAGATGAACCAAAAACTAAAGTAAACCAAAGCTATGTAACATTTATCCGTCGAGTAACTCGGAATCGTTACCTTAGCTAGCTAAAATCAAGTAGCACCAAAATAATAAGAACTAAGAAAATAAGAAACCCGTCTTCTAATCTTCTCCTAAAATATACGAGTCACAAAACTCGTCTTCAAAATCGTCCCCTATAAGAAATGACAAGGAAAACATTATTAGAACTTAAAAATAGATTTTCCCTAATTAAATGCTTGAAAACGATTTTGACGGAATGAAAATAAACCGTACGTGAAGATGAGGAGCGAAGAGGAGAGTCTAGAAATATAAATTAGGAAGGATTTAATTAAGAAATGAAGGATTTATGGAGGTGTTGCTCAAGAACGATGAAGAACGGTTGATGAACGATGAAGAACGCGAAGAACGATTAAATAAAGTGATGTTTTGATCTTTATTTGATTTGTTGAAAGATGAAAAGGTGTTTGTGAGTTATGATGGGTGGTTGGAGCCGTGTAATTATAGGCCACTAATGATGTCGGATTTTGAAATTGTTGTTACGTACTTGACTCGCGTTT
>JAIUZE010045605.1:0-10119 GCA_022085475.1 Heliosperma pusillum | reverse complement strand
AAAATAATTATATTAAATTATCATAAATTCAAATAAATCTTAATAAAAATAAATTAAATTTATTATTTTTCAAAATAAAATTTCGGTCTTTAAAATTACGAGGTGAGTCGGAAAAAGTCAACGAAAGGCAAAGTCGACTTAAAAGTCGAGAAAAGTCAAAGATGACTTAAAAGTCAAGAAAAGTTTATGACGACTTAAAAGTCAAGAAAAGTCAATGACGACTTTAAAAAGTCAAGAAAAGTCAAAGACGACTTAAAAGTCAAGAAAAGTCAAAGATGACTAAAAACGGGATTTACATGAAATCTCTCAGAAATTCCAAATACGAACTCGGAATTTCAAAATACGACTCGTAACAATAAATTCTATTTTAAAACTCAAGTTTTGCTGAAAAGTATTCGTAAGATATTTTACTAGAAAAATTGGGTACTTTTCGGGTTGTTACACTATATGGAATCTATGCAAAGAAAATGTTTTATTTGGAGTTGTCCAATTGTGGTTGCATGGATAGACATGTAGATGTCTACAAAAGCTAAGTTAATGCGTAACTATGCTTAGATCCAAATCATCAATGAAATACCTCATAATAGGTGTGTACAAGATACGCATCAAAACTACATGTCCAAATAGGGATTTGGAATAGGATGTGTACATGACACAAGCCTATTGTATGTATCTACCTAGAGGTTATGATGACCTTTTCTATTATAAGATAGAAGAAGGGTTTCACTCAAATTGTCGAAAAGTCATGTATAGACATGAAATTCAGTGGGAGTTAAAGTCATGTATAGACATGAAGTTAAGTGGGAGTTTAAGTTATCATGTGAAGACATGAAGTTCAGTGGGTGAAATTGTTTTCCACGTGAATGACGTTTCACTCATTAAGAGTGACATATTCATATTACCTTTTTGAAAGGAGTGGTTGGATTTTAATGTTGGATGAAACAGGGCAACGTGTATACTGAAATCAAAATCTATTGTGGAATAGAAGATTTTAGCTTGGCATTTAAAAGGTATCTTATATAGATAAGATCCTTAATCTATTCAACAAGTTAAATAGGTTGTTTATGTTTATAAAAGTGGGATCACTATGAAAGGGTCATAATCATCCACTGAACCTAAGAATTGTTGATCACGTGATACTGATCATGTATGCCATTACATGCACATACCTAAATGAATTGTATGCTGGGAGCATGACAAGCCTAAAACAAACAATCCACATGAGTGTCATTGGATAGCCTACTAGAAAATCCATAGGGTTCTTAAGGAGAACTAGGGATTCATTCTTGTGTTTGGTAGACAAAATTTGGTAATGTGGTAAAGGTTACACAAACCCAAATTTCCAAACTTATAAGGATATGTAGAAAACCTAGGCGTACCTTTGTTATATAAGAAGCGAATAACTAAAAGGATGATTGAAGAGTCAATCATTATAAATTCTACAAATAGAGACCTAATACATTATGATGAGGATAAGGTGGTTTAAAAGGAACTAATGGTAGATCATTTTACCTAAATACCTATCAGTTATCATGATAACGAGTGGGAGCATCTTTCAAGTTAAAGAGCCCAACATTAGATTGAGATCTAGACATGTACATAGATGAATTCATGTTATTAGGAATAACGTTGGATGGAAGGAAAAGGCAATTAACAAGGTTGGAATCAATGAATACATGGTATATTCACTACCCAAGCCTTTATTGCAATTAATAAGATCGTCGTGAATTGTCATAGACGAAATAAACTTTAGATTATATGATATGAAGCAATAACATTGTGTTGATTGTTCATATATGATAATCACATTTATCGTTTGAGTTTCTAAAACTCGTTTTGTGCTTTGTTATATCCAAATGGGTTGTAGAGACAATTTTAAACCCCATTGAAGTGGACTGTATTAACAAAACATTAGCCCATAGTCACTTATATGAGATGACATCTCGAAGTGACTAGATTGTGGTGCGATTGATGGCAAGTTCAAGTGTCATAGGGTCATAAGGGATGACAAGTCGATCACATAGACAGTGTGACAACCCTCGCGAATGCGGAAATAAAACATAACAAGCATGTGATATATAAAGCGGAAAATACGGTATTTTAAAAAAACTTTATACATGCAAGATAGAAATACGAGGAATGTCAGTAATTACAAACCAAATATAAAATACTACAAGAGACGTAGTCTCTCAAAATGTTAACCAACAACAAAGTTATTAGCAACTAGCTAATCAACGTCTAGAGGTGTTTCATCCAGGGACAACGCCCGCTAGCTCACACCCGAACCCAAAATACCACAAGCAAAAGCCATCCAATCAAGCAACCTGTTCATCCATGAAAAACATGAACGCCACAGTCAGTGGGGAGTAACTCCGGGTTCTCCCAGCCATATCACATTAAACGTACATAAACGGAAATACAAAAGTAGAAGCATGCATATATAGATATACATATGAAGTACGAGAAAGGATAAATAGGCAATTCAATATGTAAAGATATCGCTATATGAAGTACAATCCGTAACCATCATGCTATAGATAGACTCGGGGAAGACACTCTTAGGCAACCAAATACGCTCACTAGGGCTTGCATCTCACCGTTAGCGGTATAAGTTTGATAAGATTGAGACTCGACAAACAAACCATGCCAAGTCACCCAATGATCACGAATAATCAATCATGTAATCATCCATTCAAACATACCAATACATTGACGACATCTCTCACGGTAAATGAAACGCACTAGCACCGTGTACATGGCAAGTATGATTAAAAGGCATCCACGGGATAAACATTTCTCTGAACGCATACACGATGACATTTCGTATATGTTAGACTTAATTTCCGCCGGTAGGACGACGAAATAAGAAGGTCCTCGTCAACCGGCCAGGACTCTCGGAATTAACGTTTTCGATTCGACATGCGATAAACATTTCGATCCAAGACTCGGTCAATCATAGCGCGAGTACCCCAAATTCGGTCGACATTCACGAAAGAGGCGGGAAAAAGAGCACAAGCCTCCTAAAAGAGGTACTGGTACATGCAAAAAACACCATCTCGGCAAGTACACAACATTTGACGGCCGGGTCGATCAACGCAAAGCGTTCGCCTCCCAACAACGTCGTCGTATGCCCACTACACATGCAATTAAGCAGTAGGATACATCCTCGTTCCAACATTCCAGCCTTACGAACGTGGAGGTAGCCAAGGGAATGAGAGTACAAAGCACATAACAAAATAGTGCTCAAACCGTAACATTTGTAAAAACGACTCAAAGTGGGATATATGAAAAACCGTCGCCAAGCATGATAATAGGCCATTATATAAATGTAATTATGATAAACATGAATCAATACAAGATACATAAGCATTAGACCAAGTTTAAGAAGCATAATAAATAAGAAACATAGATCTTATCTCAAAACAACAAGTTTGGAAACTAACTAAAAGAAGGGTCCACTTCAAACGGTCATAACTAGAGTTCTAGAAATGCAAATGACGAAATTTCAAAAGGAGGTGATAGCTTATCCTCTTACGGTTCCAACGGTAGGTCACAAGCCCAAAGCAAGCAAGTAACGAAGGATATATGATTATTTTACGAAAAGGAGTCAGTGCAGTGAAACTGCAGTCGTCACGACCGTGACTTACATTTCACGCTCGTGAAACTGTCTGTTACGCAAGGGTATTTGGTCAGCCACTCATTTCACGCTCGTGACATGAGTTTCACGACTGTGACTCGGGTCAAGACATCTCCATTTTGTTCTAAACTCAACCATCATCAACTATTATCATAAATCATCAATTCTCATATCAATTCTCAACAAACAACAAGTATCATCATCAACACAAGTTCTATGAATACTAATCCTATTCCAAATACGATTACTAACATAGAAAACACATTAAAACACGTAAATGATATCGAGTAACCCTTCACCGTTACCTTTATGCGTCTTTAAACGATTTCTAAGCCTTCCACCACTAGATAGTAATCTTTGTCGGGGTCTAGAAAATCTCCACCTAAACAAAGACGACAAAAGATGAATATAATTCACCTTTGAGAAAGACGGATAAATTGAAAAGCGAGAAAGACGGTAATTTTATTACCAATACGGATAGAGGAAGATGAGAGGGAAGGAATAAGACGAACCTTGGTGAATTTGAGCAAGAAATGAAGGCATAGGATCGATACTAAGACTTGAGCAAATATGGAGGCTAGGTTTTGGTGGTTTGTATGAGGAAGAAGAAGTTTGAGTTGTGAGGGAGTTAGGTTATGAGGGAGTATATGAAGGAGTAAGTGGAAACAGTTAAGGAAAAGTCAATGACGTCTTAAGACGTGATTCACTTGAAATCTCGCGTAAAATCCAAATACGGACTAGGAAATTCCAAATTCGACACGGAAAATTTAATTCTAATCTAAAACTAAATTTCGCTGAAAAGTATCCGTAAAATATTTTTAGTATAAAAATAGGGTACATTTGCGGGTGTTACAATCACCCCACCTTTTAAAAAGTTTCGTCCTCGAAACTTGAGAGTAGAAAACAAAAGTATCAAAGACAAGAATCGGTTTTAAAAATTAACAAGAAAGCTTTTACAAGGGAAACATTTATGAAACGAGGTTCTTCTCGAAAACAGTTTAAGGAGAATTTTCATAATTGTGAAACTTTACTTACGGATCTCAAGAGTGCCCGTCGCGAACGAGAATTCTAATTATCCAGATCAAATCAATGTCGAAATAGTGAAATCGAAAATCAAACAAGCGTTAGTAAGTGCAGGACTAGTTATCAGACGTTTCCAATAAAAAGTGCAAACATCCCACCAAAGGCAAGAATCCAAATATAAAAGCGAAAGAAATCTATTTTCTCCCAAAAAGGGAGGTACAAAAACCATCTTTAGACTTCTTTGAAACGTTAAATTAGAAATATAATATGGAAATTTGAAGGTTTTATCAAAGATAAAATCAAATAACAGGACATTACACGTACATAGAGCGACTCGTACATCTCACACACAATTCAGGGTAACAAAATATATACAAAACACGCAAAAACGAAACAAATCGAACTCTTAGGAAAAGGAAGAATCACGATGAAGTTGGCCGAAAGATCTACAAGAATTCGACATCACTAACTCTACTAATAAACCAATTCCTCAAGAGAATGCAATTTACCCAATTTGCAACTCATCATTTTCAATCATCAGAGTTCCCTCAAGAATATTCCATAATCACGAGATTTCAAGCCAATAACCTAATTATTCAGATCCATTTTGTATCTACTGAATTCCATCGGCACGGTAGACTCCACAACTAACAATCCACATCAAAGATTCATTACATACTCTAATCTTCTTAGTTTCATCAAAACTCTTACTAGAAACCACCAACAAAGTATTTATATCTAGGGAAACATGATCGCTAACAACCACAACGTAAAGGAGACTTACCATGAAAATCCCTTGATTCAATTTACTTCAAACTCATTATCCTAAATTTACAATGAACTTTCTCATCCTCAAAAGTCAAGACACAATCCACACAACAAACATAATTATCTAGGATCCAACTAGCCTCATCCAAAGTCTCACGACAAGGGAAAATCCACAATCCATTATCGGTTATAATGATTCTTTAATACACCATTGTGACAACCCTCGCGAATGCGGAAATATAAAACATACAATCATGTGAATTATATAGCGGAAATATGAAGTTATTAAAACTTTTATACATGCGAGAAGAAGTATACGAGGAGTGTCAAATATTACAAACTAAAGCATGAAATACAACAAAGAGACGAAGTCTCTCAAAAGGTTATAAATGTCAAAGTGTTTAGCAAACTAGCTAAAATCGTCTAGAGGTGTTTCAATCCAATGACAACGCCCGCTAGCTCACACACGAACCCAAAATATCAAGCAAAAAGCCATCCATGCAAGCAACATGTTCATCCATGAAAAACATGAATGCCACAGTCAGTGGGGAGTAACTCCGGGTTCTCCCAGCCATATCACATTAAACGTACATAAAGGGAAATACAAAAGTAGAAGCATGCATATATAGATATACATGTGAAATACGATAAGGATAGATAGGCAATTCAACGTATCATGATAAGAACATAAGAAGTACAAGTCCGAATCCATCATGTTATACAAAGACTCGGGAAAGACACTCTTAGGCAATCGAATACGCTCACTAGGGCTTACATCTCACCGTTAGCGGTATAAGTTTGATAAGATTGAGACTCGACAAACAAACCATGCCAAGTCATGTGATGATCACAAATATTCCATCATTTTATCATCCATTCAAACATACAATACAATGATGATGCAGCAGGATTAGGGGGGTCTATGCGTTTTTGTGGAGGACCCTATGAACGGCCCAAAGTCCGAATGACAACCAAGGGGCTGCCCCAAAGTGGCAGCAACAAAAGGGGGACTTATGGGGGTTTATTTGTTTCCTAAGCCTATGAAAAACATGAAAGATATGGTTGTGAACAAAGGGCCACAAGACCGGCTCATGGCTCGACCCACAACCTACTCGAGCCAAGGAGTTGAACCACACAAGTCCACCTCCCTAACACAAGCTCGATATGATCAAGACCCAAACTACAGACAAGCACAAGTTTGGACCTCAACCTGGACAGCAAGTTTAGCTTAGCTCACCGCCTAGCACAGAACCAAACTAACCTCACTAACAGACGTAGGTCGATCACCCACAGCCTAGCACAGGGCGACCACCAGGCCTGGCCGATTAGGAGAGCTTAACAACAGCCTAGCACATGTTAACCTCCCTTAATCGAACAACCAAGAAAGGCATGGCCACTATTGGTTGTGACGAGGTGCTCCTTGAGCTAACCCTCAAGTTTGTGTTTGACACAACTCTTTTTAATTCATTATCAAAAACTGAATATTACAAGGGGTGGTGAGTTCCTTATATAGGGGCTCACATTACATCCTATCCATCCATCTAAAAAGCTACATCTAATGGCTACAATTAAAAGGACAAGAGGACAAAATAACAAGCTGGAAAATAACATCTTAAAACAAGTCATGTGACATGAAAGGGACGTATTTGGCAGCTTGCATAGCTGGTCCATTGCTTCCTTAAAGTGGCAGCAGCTTTGTAGTTGTTGGGAGGGACAAAAGAAAGGACCACAAGATGTCATTTGTCCTTGAACACCTCCCATGTGCTGAAATCTCACAAGGGTAATAATATGCCAGCTCCTCATAGCAAAACAACATGTTCCAGCAACGTTCCTCCAGGAGTTCTTGCAGGTTTCTGAGCAGACTTTTGTTCCAGCAGAATTCCTATAGAGTTCTTGCAGAATATAGTTCCAGCAGGATTCCAGTAGACCACCTGCAGGCATACGTTCATGTTGGCCTCCAGTAGGGTTCCTTGAACTCAGGCCCTCTAGAAGACATTAGGAGAGGCTGTTCCTCCAGGATCCAGACCCTTTCGCACTAATTAATTAGCCTCCCATTTTCAGCCATGGTACTTGTTTCTTCAAAAAGATGAGCCTCTTCCAAAAAGGATACTACCCCCCCCCTTTTCACTACAAACTCCCCTTGTTAAAGAAAATTTGTCCTCAAATTTTGTGTGAAAAGAAAATAAGGTAGTAAACAACAACGCAACAGTAACTTAGACCGTGACTTCACAACAACACAATTTCAGAAAACTAGAAACATGTATGATGAAGAAGGCACAACAAGAGGACTCCTAACCACAGCCTCGCACAGGTTTAGGATCCTTTCGTTGCCTAGCTTGACCCAAGACACTACAGCCTAGCACAAGTGTCCTTAACAGGTTATCAAACTAGAACCTACAAACCACAGCCTTGCACAGGTTTGAAGGACGACTCCTTTGCACACCCATGACCCCAAATCTTCCAAGATCGTCTTGGTTTGAGAAAACACAAGAGCCTAAGCTCTGATACCACTTTGCAGCGTAATTAGGGGGGTCTATGCGTTTTTGTGGAGGACCCTATGAACGGCCCAAAGTCCGAATGACGACCAAGGGGCTGCCCCAAAGGGGCAGCAACAAAAGGGGGACTTATGGGGGTTTATTTGTGTCCTAAGCCTATGAAAAACATGAAAGATATGGTTGTGAACCAAGGGCCACAAGACCGGCTCATGGCTCGACCCACAACCTACTCGAGCCAAGGAGTTGAACCACACAAGTCCACCGCCCTAACACAAGCTCGATATGATCAAGACCCAAACTACAGACAAGCACAAGTTTGGACCTCAACCTGGACAGCAAGTTTAGCTTAGCTCACAGCCTAGCACAGAACCAAACTAACCTCACTAACAGACGTAGGTCGATCACCCACAGCCTAGCACAGGGCGACCACCAGGCCTGGCCGATTAGGAGAGCTTAACCACAGCCTAGCACAGGTTAACCTCCCTTAATCGAACAACCAAGAAAGGCATGGCCACTATTGGTTGTAGCCATGAGCCGGTCTTGTGGCCCTTGGTTCACAACCATATCTTTCATGTTTTTCATAGGCTTAGGACACAAATAAACCCCCATAAGTCCCCCTTTTGTTGCTGCCACTTTGGGGCAGCCCCTTGGTCGTCATTCGGACTTTGGGGGCCAACATGAACGTATGCCTGCAGGTGGTCTACTGGAATCCTGCTGGAACTATATTCTGCAAGAACTCTATAGGAATTCTGCTGGAACAAAAGTCTGCTCAGAAACCTGCAAGAACTCCTGGAGGAACGTTGCTGGAACATGTTGTTTTGCTATGAGGAGCTGGCATATTATTACCCTTGTGAGATTTCAGCACATGGGAGGTGTTCAAGGACAAATGACATCTTGTGGTCCTTTCTTTTGTCCCTCCTAACAACTACAAAGCTGCTGCCACTTTATGGAAACAATGGACCAGCTATACAAGCTGCCAAATACGTCCCTTTCATGTCACATGACTAGTTTAGGATGTTAATTTTCCAGCTTGTTATCTTGTCCTCTTGTCCTTTTAATTGTGGCCATTAGATTTAGCTTTTAGATGAATGGATAGGATGTAATGTGAGGCTCTATATAAGGAACTCACCACCCCATGTAATATTCAGTTTTTGATAATGAATTAAGAGAGTTGTGTCAAACACAAACTTGAGGGTTAGCTCAAGGAGCACCTCGTCACAACCAATAGTGGCCATGCCTTTCTTGGTTGTTCGATTAAGGGAGGTTAACCTGTGCTAGGCTGTGGTTAAGCTCTCATAATCGGCCAGGCCTGGTGGTCGCCCTGTGCTAGGCTGTGGGTGATCGACCTACGTCTGTTAGTGAGGTTAGTTTGGTTCTGTGCTAGGCTGTGAGCTAAGCTAAACTTGCTGTCCAGGTTGAGGTCCAAACTTGTGCGTGTCTGTAGTTTGGGTCTTGATCATATCGAGCTTGTGTTAGGGAGGTGGACTTGTGTGGTTCAACTCCTTGGCTCGAGTAGGTTGTGGGTCGAGCCATGAGCCGGTCTTGTGGCCCTTGGGTCACAACCATATCTTTCATGTTTTTCATAGGCTTAGGACACAAATAAACCCCCATAAGTCCCCCTTTTGTTGCTGCCACTTTGGGGCAGCCCCTTGGTCGTCATTCGGACTTTGGGCCGGTCATAGGGTCCTCCACAAAAACGCATAGACCCCCCTAATTACGCTGCAAAGTGGTATCAGAGCTTAGGCTCTTGTGTTTTCTCAAACCAAGACGATCTTGGAAGATTTGGGGTCATGGATGTGCAAAGGAGTCGTCCTTCAAACCTGTGCAAGGCTGTGGTTTGTAGGTTCTAGTTTGATAACCTGTTAAGGACACTTGTGCTAGGTTGTAGTGTCTTGGGTCAAGCTAGGCAACGAAAGGATCCTAAACCTGTGCTAGGCTGTGGTTAGGAGTCCTCTTGTTGTGCCTTCTTCATCATACATGTTTCTAGTTTTCTGAAATTGTGTTGTTGTGAGTCACAGTCTAAGTTACTGTTGCGTTGTTGTTTACTACCTTATTTCTTTTCACACAAAATTTGAGGACAAATTTTCTTTAACAAGAGGAGTTTGTAGTGAAAAGGGGGGGTAGTATCCTTTTTGGAAGAGGCTCATCTTTTTGAAGAAACAAGTACCATGACTGAAAATGGGAGGCTAATTAATT
>JAIUZE010045604.1:0-27751 GCA_022085475.1 Heliosperma pusillum | reverse complement strand
GGAGCTGGCATATTATTACCCTTGTGAGATTTCAGCACATGGGAGGTGTTCAAGGACAAATGACATCTTGTGGTCCTTTCTTTTGTCCCTCCCAACAACTACAAAGCTGCTGCCACTTTATGGAAGCAATGGACCAGCTATGCAAGTTGCCAAGATGTCCTTTTCATGTCACATAACTAGTTTAGGATGTTAATTTTCAAGCTTGTTATTTTGTCCTCTTGTCCTTTTAATTGTAGCCATTAGATATAGCTTTTAGATGAATGGATAGGATGTAATGTGAGGCTCTATATAAGGAACTCACCACCCCATGTAATATTCAGTTTTTGATAATGAATTAAGAGAGTTGTGTCAAACACAAACTTGAGGGTTAGCTCAAGGAGCACCTCGTCACAACCAATAGTGGCCATGCCTTTCTTGGTTGTTCGATTAAGGGAGGTTAACCTGTGCTAGGCTGTGGTTAAGCTCTCCTAATCGGCCAGGCCTGTTGGTCGCCCTGTGCTAGGCTGTGGGTGATCGACCTACGTCTGTTAGTGAGGTTAGTTTCGTTCTGTGCTAGGCTATGAGCTAAGCTAAACTTGCTGTCCAGGTTGAGGTCCAAACTTGTGCTTGTCTGTAGTTTGGGTCTTGATCATATCGAGCTTGTGTTAGGGAGGTGGACTTGTGTGGTTCAACTCCTTGGCTCGAGTAGGTTGTGGGTCGAGCCATGAGCCGGTCTTGTGGCCCTTGGTTCACAACCATATCTTTCATGTTTTTCATAGGCTTAGGAAACAAATAAACCCCCATAAGTCCCCCTTTTGTTGCTGCCACTTTGGGGCAGCCCCTTGGTCGTCATTCGGACTTTGGGCCGTTCATAGGGTCCTCCACAAAAACGCATAGACCCCCCTAATTACGCTGCAAAGTGGTATCAGAGCTTAGGCTCTTGTGTTTTCTCAAACCAAGACGATCTTGGAAGATTTGGGGTCATGGATGTGCAAAGGAGTCGTCCTTCAAACCTGTGCAAGGCTGTGGTTTGTAGGTTCTAGTTTGATAACCTGTTAAGGACACTTGTGCTAGGCTGTAGTGTCTTGGGTCAAGCTAGGCAACGAAAGGATCCTAAACCTGTGCTAGGCTGTGGTTAGGAGTCCTCTTGTTGTGCCTTCTTCATCATACATGTTTCTAGTTTTCTGAAATTGTGTTGTTGTGAAGTCACGGTCTAAGTTACTGTTGCGTTGTTGTTTACTACCTTATTTCTTTTCACACAAAATTTGAGGACAAATTTTCTTTAACAAGGGGAGTTTGTAGTGAAAAGGGGGGGTAGTATCCTTTTTGGAAGAGGCTCATCTTTTTGAAGAAACAAGTACCATGACTGAAAATGGGAGGCTAATTAATTTAGTCCTTACAAGGTATTTTGTGAGCATTTTGGGCAAGAAATGAGGAGGCCAAGATGAGAACTTGGTAGCACCTTGGCAAGACCAAGACACGGCCATGACAGCCCCCTGGCAGCACCCCTGGCAGAACCCTGCAGGAACAAAGCCTGCTCAAGGAACCTGCGAGAACTTCTGCAAGAACTCTACAGGAATTCTGCTGGAACGAGTCTGTTTTGCTACAAGGAGCTGGCATATTATTATCCTTGTGAGTTTTCAGCACATGGGAGGTGTTCAAGGACAAATGACATCTTGTGGTCCTTTCTTTTGTCCCTCCTAACAACTACAAAGCTGCTGCCACTTTATGGAAGCAATGGACCAGCTATACAAGCTGCCAAATACGTCCCTTTCATGTCACATGACTAGTTTAGGATGTTAATTTTCCAGCTTGTTATCTTGTCCTCTTGTCCTTTTAATTGTAGCCATTAGATGTAGCTTTTAGATGAATGGATAGGATGTAAAGTGAGGCTCTATATAAGGAACTCACCACCCCATGTAATATTCAGTTTTTGATAATGAATTAAAAAGAGTTGTGTCAAACACAAACTTGAGGGTTAGCTCAAGGAGCACCTCGTCACAACCAATAGTGGCCATGCCTTTCTTGGTTGTTCGATTAAGGGAGGTTAACCTGTGCTAGGCTGTGGTTAAGCTCTCCTAATCGGCCAGGCCTGGTGGTCGCCCTGTGCTAGGCTGTGGGTGATCGACCTACGTCTGTTAGTGAGGTTAGTTTAGTTCTGTGCTAGGCTGTGAGCTAAGCTAAACTTGCTGTCCAGGTTGAGGTCCAAACTTGTGCTTGTCTGTAGTTTGGGTCTTGATCATATCGAGCTTGTGTTAGGGAGGTGGACTTGTGTGGTTCAACTCCTTGGCTCGAGTAGGTTGTGGGTCGAGCCATGAGCCGGTCTTGTGGCCCTTGGTTCACAACCATATCTTTCATGTTTTTCATAGGCTTAGGAAACAAATAAACCCCCATAAGTCCCCCTTTTGTTGCTGCCACTTTGGGGCAGCCCCTTGGTCGTCATTCGGACTTTGGGCCGTTCATAGGGTCCTCCACAAAAACGCATAGACCCCCCTAATTACGCTGCAGTAGTTATCATTCTGCAGATGATACCCACTATGCAGATGCTTCTGGATCCGAACCCGAGCCACCTCCTTCTGAGAGGAGAGGCCGTAGCTGGTGGCATTTGTGATTTGATGATGAGCTCCCCTTGTTTATACTAGCTTGAGGGAGGCTGGCCATTTTGTAAGAATTTTATTTCTTTTCTTTATTTTTCACATTTTTAGTTTTATTTTGCCTTTTTCCCATTAGAATTTCATATTATTTCTCTGTTACATGTGCTTTTAGCCGTTTCTCGGTTTGTTTCTGTTATAATTACATGCACATTGAGGACAATGTGAAGTTTTAGCTTGGGGGAGGATTTGCATTTAGGAACTGCATTTAGGATTGCATTTAGATTTTTAGTTTTCTTTTTAGTTTATTTCTTTTTAGTTTTCTTAGTTTCTTTTTAGTTTAGTTTTCTTAGTTTCTTTTTAGTTTTTATAAAAAAATCGGAAAAAAAATAAAAAGAAAAGATCATTTCCATCTTACATTTCTCATTTTGTAGTTTTTATAAGCTGATGTTTCGTTTTATTATGAGGAATTGTGCATTCATGGGGATGTCTTGTACACAGTAGATAGGGAATTGCATTTGGACTTAATTAAGCTTGATCTTGACTTTGGCAAGCTACTCATATTGTAAGGTAGAGCCTCCAGTGGTCGGTACATCTGAACCCGATCCCAGTTTAGGAGTGAGTAGTTTCTCCTTATAGTCTGTGTTACATCAAAACGCATAAGTATGGTTTTTATTCCATTTTCTATAAGTATTACTGTCATGATCTACATTTTGAAGCCATTCAATCTCTTGTTCACCTTTCACAATAAACACCCTTCTTTCTAGCTACATTATAATATTGCCTACCTTTGTTGAGCTAGTGACCAACCATTTGTGTAGGGGTGTTCTGTGCTTTTGCGATGTTATGATAATGCCACCATTTGGTGAGATCTTGTCTCGGGATTACTGATTTCCGGGTTTTGGTGAAAAAGAGAAAAAAAGAAAAAAAAAGAGCTTTGAAAAATTATGGAAAAAGAAAAATGAAAAATGAAATTGAAAGCTCAGAAGAAAAAAAAGAAAAAAAGAAAAAGAGGAAAAACGCTTCCGTGAAATGTAAAGAAAGAAAATTATGGGAAGTTGTATCTTGATTCTAATGTTTAATAAGCCAATATGCTGCTTTTGGCTTTGACTATTATCGATGGGAATTGGTATGATTTGGATTGAGTATCCACTACACATTTGGTTATTACTAGCTTGACTTTAAGCTCCACATGACCAAATTCATTTGTCCACTTTCTTACCCAAATTTCCCAAGCCTTTTCTTTACTTTACTTGAGCTTCTTACATTATAATTTGATCATGATTAGTTTTACTTAATGATCTCGGATTGTCTACCATACTAGACTGCGGGCACATTCTTATAAGTTGTAGATAGGTGAGTGTCACTTCAAATTTGAACCAATATTTCCTATTTTACAAAAATTTGAGTGATGAGTGTACCGTGAGAGTCCATTGTCAAAAAGATCATGCAAGAGCTGAAAAAGTCCGAAGAATATTTTCTATCCTGCGCCGTTATGTAAATCTCAACCATGTTTCGCATTTTTCTTTCGCCCTTGTTGTTGTGGGTTTATGATTCATCTACTTATTAGAGCTTACTTTTTGAGATTTGCATGATAGATTGATCATCGTTAGCTACCCTTGTCCCAGTTATGATTGTTATGATTGCTTGAGGACAAGCAAGGGTTTAGCTTGGGGGAGTTTGATAAGTGATATTTTGTATTGATTTATCCCCCGTTTTAGCTCGATTTCTATATGATTTATGTACTTTGTTAAGTGATTAACGAGCTAATACTGCTATTCTAGTTGTTTTGCGTGTTTCGACTCGTTTTATAGGAAATGAAGCGGTTTTGCTATATTTTCCTACTTTATGGAGCAAAGACACTAGGATACGAGTTTTCAAGGAAATTGATGATAGCCAGTTTACGACTTGATTACGATTCCGCTACATCTTTCCTCGAATGGACTCAATTTAGATTTTTGGCTTTGAACTTTAAAAGAAAACTCAACCCAAGTCAAGAGGAGATCAGCCCAAGCCCAATTCCGTAATGCATTGACCAAAGACTAAGGCATAGGATTCCGTGCGTAAGATGAAGAGACGGAAAATCCGACTTACACAAAAACCCGATCGGATTGCCTGTTACCCGATCGGGTATTTCTGCAGGAAGACGTTACTTGGCTCTTCTTCAATCCGAGCTTAAATGGGTGGTTTAATGCATTGACTAGGGTACGAATTTGCAAGAGGATCAGCAGCCATGCAGCCTTATAAAAGCCAATGATCATCCAAGCATCTAAACACACAATCTTACAATAATCTTATAACCTATTATCATTTCTTTTAGCACACTTTCTTACAAGTTTTTATAGTTTTCTTAGTATTTCTCTAGTGTTTACTTAGCTTTTGTTATTGGGTATTTGTTCTTACTTTCATTCTTATATACTCATTTTCCTTATCGGTAATTCTCTAATCTTATTTACTTATGCAATTTTAACCACCATGAATTATAACCTCACTAGTATCATCTTTATAATATTGTTGTTGTTAGTAGGAAATCAACCTAAAATCAATTTAGTTAAAACCAAAGTATTATTTAGCATGTCACCTTATAATATACCTAATCATATAATCCTAAAATTTGTCATTAGAATCATTGTTAACATAATCACCATAATCACTTTAGTATTTGTATTTCATAGTTTAATTTCTTACATCTTTTTCTTACTAATCTACTTAATCACATAATCACATAGATTAGATTAAATCTAATATTGTAAAATTATAATTGCGTAAATAAAATAAATAGAGTTGTAATATTTGAAATGAATTACGAGTTAAACGAATTATAAGACGAGTAGTTACCAATTGAATCATCTAACTGTTTCTTCCTTTGGTCGTGTCAAATTCTATAACTTTGTTTAGTGGCCATAAACAATTGTTTGTATTAGTCATTTCTATCTTTATGACGAGAGTTGGGATAGGAATTAGGACTATCAATAGGGGTTTAGTGACTTAACCATGCTGAAAGGACGTTAGGACCCACTAAAAGGTCGGTACGAATCCGGAAGGAATATACCGCTACAAGGCCTAGACAATCGGAAGGAATATACCGCTACAAGATTACTGTCCCCAAGAAGGAGGGAGGCCTAGGTGTGAAGGATGCTGCAATATGGAATATAGCAATTGTGGGTAAGCTAGTGAATTGGATCTACATTAAGGCTGACAGACTTTGGGTCAAATGGATTAATTCCATTTATCTCAAAAACCAGAGCTGGCAGGATTATGCACCACCCACTGATAGTACTTGGATCTGGAAGAACATATGCAGGGTGAAGGATAAGATCAAGGAGGGATTTGAGAATGATGAGTGGCAGCAGAGTCCAAAGGGATATACAGTCAGAAGTGGGTATGAATGGCTGCACGCAGACAGGAATAATGTAACCTGGCATACTGTTGTTTGGAATAATTGGGTTGTGCCCAAGCATGCTTTGATTACATGGCTGAAGATGCATAAGGGAATGAATGTCAAAAACAAACTGTTCAGGCTGAATTGCTGTGAAACTGATTTGTGCACTATGTGTGAAGCTGCAACTGAAACTGTGAACCATATCTTCTCTGACTGTGTATATAGCTGCAATATCAAACATCATCTGATGAAATGGTTTGATGGCAATGTTCCTGACGCTATGGCTCTTGCTAATGACTACAAGGACACGGTACAATGGAAGAAGCAGGCTGTGTTTCTCAATGCTTATAATTGTCATGTTTGGTCACAATGGAACACTGCAAGATTGCAAGGTTACCTCATGAGACCTGAAGATGAAGCGAGGAAGATAGAGGAGGATGCAATAAGAAGAATCAAGGCCAAGATTGGAGATGAAAATACAGTAGCATTGCATAGTTAAGGGGGTTTGAAATCTAGTCGTAATGTTATGATATATTGTATTGTTGCTGCAAAATTGTCTACCACGGGATTCGAACCCAGATCCTTGTACTTAACCATTTTGATTTGATATATTAAATTCACATTTTTACCAAAAAAAAAAATCATAAGTAATTCTAATATTGGTATCTATGAGACTTTTAATGAGTTTTACATGTATTTCTCTTTCACTATATCAACTTGATTAGTTAGTTTACTTTATCGTTTTAAATAGTTTATTTTAATGTCATTTTATTTCTATTATTAGATAGTTTATTTTACCGCATTAGATAGTTTATTTCATTGTTATCTAGTTAGTTTACTTTATCGTCTTTTTATTCTCGTTCCTAGTTAGTTTATTTCATCGTCTTTTTATTTCCGTTCTTAGATAGCTTACTTTATTTTTATTGTCCTGTTTATTAGTTTAGTTAGTTAGACTTTCAATATTGTCATTTATATACCGTCTTTAGTTAGAAATTAGTTGTCAATATTCAGATCAGAGGACTTCCCCGATCGGGTACGTGACAACCCGATCGGGTATGTCCTCTGTTTTGGGTTTTTTATTTTGCAATTTACATATTTGTTCTTACATATCGTCATTTCTATTCTTGTCATTTTATTTTATGTTAATAGTTCAGACAAACAACTCAAGTGACTCGATTTTAAATGAAAACCAATCCATAACAATTCATAAGTAACACGTACTCCCTGAGGATCGACACCCTACTTCCCTAATTACATTCCTTATGTTGTTAGCCTAGTCCGGGTAAATTATTTTTGTTTCGGGACCGCGACAGAACTGATCAGTGTATGTGTGAAGGATTTATGGGAATTGATGATGTCAGGTTGATGATGTGTGGTTGATTGAGTGAGTTGCCTAATACCTTTGAGCTTGTTGGTGACCTAAACATTTGTACTTAGGAGTTTGGATATATTAGAGTGTTTTGAGGATCATACCTATGATGGGCTAGTTGTTATGCTTTAGAATATTTGAATGATACCTTTAGTTTTAAAATGCCTTTGTGTCTAAGTGACTCATGGTAGTTTCCTAGTGTGTAGTTTTGGGTATATGCTTGGTGGAAAAGTACTTGGCTATAATTCTTGGATTTAAAGATATGATCTTATCTTAAGGTATCGGAGACTCGTTTGCAGTAATAAGTTGTAATGGTAGATTAAACCATGTTACTTGAGGATTATGGATATGAGTGATAACTGATTAGGTGAGCTATGATGGAGATGCTTTCAGATGTTGATGATGACGTTTTGGTTCGGTGTCCTACCTTGTGGAATTTAGGAGTTGAAAAAGAACTAGTGTAGATAAATCTTTGTTAGTCCTCCGGTTTTTGGAACCTTTGAGTTTGTGTCGAATTTTTGAGTTAAGAGAATGTTACTATTCTTGGGTTGCGATTTCGTGTTTGGGAATCTGTGTTATGTGAAAGGCTGGATGATTTGGGAAGTAGTCGATTTGTCGAATTCAGGTGTACATTATTTTGGTGAATTGTGATACGGTGGTCCCTCATGAGGGACCTTTGTAGAGGAATAATTAAGTTGTTTTACTATCGCCATGAGCTTGAAAGGAGAATTTTGTGGTTTAAACCTTAGACCTTTACTCATACCATTATCTGCTTCCATTTCTATTCTTGTAAGTTTTCGTCAGCATTGATATTTAAGAAATCACATTCTGATATCTTCTTTCTTACTCGGATATCTTCACGACTTTATTATCAGCCTTGTCTCTTGCTTATGACCTCGTCATTTTCAAAGTTCCTCTTTTGTCATCTCATGCCTGATTATTCTCGTGTTCTCCTTGACATTCCTTATCGTTCCCTAACTCGTTGCTTCTTCATCTTTGCTCTAGTGGAATTGATGTTTCGTTTGCTTAGCTTAAGAGAATCAACGTAATGTATTTTGTGATTCTTGATCTAGAATATGTATCTTTGGATTGATGAAATTTCGTGTTATATTTGATCATGGGCAATAGAACTTAAGCTCTAGGATGGATCCTAATAGTGATAATGTATTATCTCTTGGTGGCTTTAGATTTTTGAGCTTGATGTTGTGGTGTTAATTCGAAGTTCGAGTTTTTTGGAATGATAGTTCATTTTTATTTATTATCATAATAGTTTCCTTGGAGATCATTTGGGAATTAGATGTTTCCAGATGTTGGATCCTAAAAAAGAGACTTTACTTTACGGTAATTAAGCCTGGTGGCCAGCGTTTGACGAATATTTTCATAAGTGAAGATCAATGCATTTTGAGTTATATATATGCTAGGTGATTTGAATAGTTGTCTCATCGCCGTGTGCTTGGTCATACGTGATTTTGAATTTGTAATTTTTCCCTCTTGAGATTTTGTGGTTTGTGAATGAAAAATTTCTTTAAGTTTGGGATAGTAAGCCTTAAAGTGATTTGAATCGGAAATTTGGAATGGTGAGCCCATTCATCTTGTGGTTAGTGGTAATTATGCTTTTCTAGATATGATTATCTATGCTTCTGGCTTCGAGTGTAATAATGAGTGGGCTAAGGATGTTAGAATATATTAAGGAATATTTCATGTGGATTATTTTATTGTGGATTTTTCCTTGTCGATAGCCTTAGTTGCTGCTAGTTGGATAGTAAATATTTGGGTTAGTAGCCTTGGCCTTGTGATCGTCATGAATTTTGTAGGATTTAATGATTGCAAGCGGCTAAGGTGTAACCGAGACGAGTTACATTCTCTTAAGGACTAGTCTATTAGCGGAGTTTGTGATGATTAAATGGATAAAGCCCCTAGAATGATGTGGCTATGTTTTGGTTTTGGCAAAAAATGCCCGAGAAGTTGACCATGATGATTTTGGTATTTGAGTGGAGTGTTTAGTTCTTAGGCTTCTGACCGGTTGTGTCGCAGTCCCGATACAAAAATAATTACCCACACTTAGGCTAACAACATAAAGAATATAATTAGGGAAGTAGGGATCGATCCTTAGGGAGTACGTGTTAACTATGAATTGCTATGGGGTGATTTTTATTTAAGTTCGATTCATTTGAGTTGATTATCTAAATTACTAACATGAAATAAAATGACAAATGTACAATGACGATATTTAAATGACAAGTATGGAAATTACGTTAAAAATAAATCTAATCTAATTGATGACGATAATAAAATTGCAAGATAAAATGAACTAGTCTACTTGACGGAAAGGAAAGTGACAATAATTAAATCTAACTAAGAACGATAATTAAAATAACAATATTGAAAAGCTACCTAACTAAAATAATAGAAAACTAATAAACTAACAAGCTGAAACAGGAGTGGAGCTCCATCATCACCAAGGCAAAAACTCAGCTAGCCAGGATTGCACCATTACAGCCAAAGGGTCCCAACCAACCCCCAACCAGACAAGCAAGACCCCCACGACAAAGGCACCAGGTATAACACTCCCCAAGAACCCCCATTACAGTCAAGAAGCAACAACAAGTCAAGCAAGCACAACCACAAGAAGGGTCACAAGAGCAGGGTCCAGTTTCCTGAAAAACAGCCAAGACCAGCCAGAGTATAAGTCAAATATCAAGCAGTACGAGTCCAACCAAGGGCTCCATCTTCTTTTTCCCTTAAAGTTGAGGTCCTTAGCAAGAGAAAAGTCCAGGACAAGTTTTCTAAATAAGGTCTAGAAGTCCATCTAAAACAGCCTAGAAGAGTGAAGGTCATATGGAGGAGTCTGCTGGCACCAAGGCCAATATTTCTGTCCAAAGCTCCTTATTTTGTGTATGATCAACCTCAGGTGTAGTTAGTATGTTAGGAAGGTCGTATATGAAGCCTTTGTCAGCCCCAAACACAGCAAGAACAAGCCAAGCAAAGACTCCCCAAGACAGTTTGCAGACTTACCAATTCTGGAAAGAAACAAACCTACTTTTGCAGTCTTTCTTTTTCTCTGTTTTGCAGTCTGTTTTTGTTGTCCTCATTAGCTGACTTTGTAGTATGTTTTAGCAGTAAGATGTAAGGCTTTTAAGCCCTTAGATGTTCTTGTTTTTCAAAGGTCAAGATCTGTTGTAATTGCCTATAAAAGGCCCAAGTTGTAACCTAAAGAAGGCAGACTGTGATTAATATATTTTCTGAACTTTGTTCAAGCAATTCTCAGCAAAAGCTAAGTGTTGTAGCATTCCTTAGTAAGCTTGTGTGCGAGCTAAGACTGCAGTGTTAGAACTCATTACTTGTGTGTCTTGAGTCCTGCACAACCTTTGTCACCTAAGCTTGTGTGCTAAGGTGCAAAGAACTATCTGAATTGCCTAGCCTAGTGCAGGTTGTTGGAGTCATTTCTGAGTGAGTTAAACTTGCATGTGAGAAGAGTACTAGCCTGAGTCTAAGTGACATTGAAATCACTCTTTTCCTGAGAGGTTTCAGTTCACAAGCGACAATAAAATAAACTATCTAAGGACGGTAATAAAATGACGGTAAAATAAAGTAACTAAAACAATAAAATAAACTATCTAATCAAATTGATATAGAGAATTAGAAATTCATGTTAAATGATTCAAAAGCTTTATTGATACCAATATTAGAATTACTACGATTGTCTAAGCCTTGTAGCGGTATATTCCTCTCGGATTCGTACCGACTTTTTAATGGGTCCTAACGTCCTTTCAGCCTGGTTAGGTCACTAAACCCCTATTGGTAGTCCTAATTCCCATCCCAACTCTCGTTTCTAAGACGGAAATTGACTAATACAAACAATTGTTTATGGCCACTAAACAAAGTTATAGAATTTGACACGACCAAAGGAAGAAACAAACTAGATGGTTCTATTGGTATCGATTCTTCTTTTAATTCATTCTAACTAGCAAATCATTTCAATATGTCAATTTTATTTATTATATTTACATAATGATAATCTTACATTACTAGGTTTAATTTATGTGATTAAATAAATTAAGAGGAAAATGATAAGCAAAATTAAACTACGAAATAAAAGTACTAAAATGATTAAGGTGATCAAGATTATATTAGTAATGATTCTAATGATGAATTTTATGATGATTATTATATGATTAGGCAAAATAAAATATGACATACTAAACAATATTTTGGTTTCAACTAGATTACTTTTATATGGATTTCCTACCAACAATAATATAAAAACAAGACTATTGAGATTATAGTTCATGAACTTAATATGATGATGAAAACAATACAACTAAAATAAATACTATAAAGAGAAAACAATGAAGTCGGAAATTGCGTAAATCATGGATAGAAAATTACCGGGATTGGAGTACAATTAAGTAAGAAAGAAAGAAAAGAACAAATATCCAACCCAATATAATGACAAATGCTTATAGAAACACTAGAGAAGTACTTGGAAATTGCTATAAAAATAGTCTAAGATTGCATAAACTATAAACTATGATCTAAAACTTATATGTAAAATATGTAATGTGTGTTGTGTTATGATTGCATGCCTCTTCTTCTCATGAGTTTAGGCTTATATAGGGCTGCTTAGCTGCTGCGTTTCGTCCAAATTCATACCCTAGACAACCTAATAAAGCACTCCATTAAGGCTTGGTAGAAGAAGAGCCAAGAAGCGTTCATCAGCAGACATACCCGATCAGGTATATGGTAAATCCGATCGGGTATGTAACCCTGATGGATTTTCTTGCGTCTCTTCGAAATTCTTCTTTGGGCACGGAATCCTATGCCTTAGTCTTGGTCAATGCAGCATGTAATTGGGCTTGGGCTAGTCTTCCTTTGACTTGGGTGGATGTTTTCCTTTGAGAAACAAAGTCAAAGTCCAAGACGAGTCCACTTGAGGAAGGATGTAGCGGAATTGTAGTCAAATCGTCAATTGACTATCATCGGTTCCTCATTAAACTTGTATTCTAGTGCCTTTGCTCCATAAAGTAAGAAAATATAGCAAAACCGCTTCATTTCTTATAAAACGAGACCAAGCACGCAAAACAACTAGAATAGTATTATTAGCTCGTTAATCACTTAACAAAGTGCATAAATCATATAGAAATCGAGCTAAAACGGGGGATAAATTAGTACAAAATATCGCTTATCAGCTTCTCCCTCTTTGAACGAAAGTTTTGTCGTTCATTTCTCTCTTATCTATCTTTTCATACTTTCCTTTGGAAAATAAAATATGTCTATGTTTACCATTTCTCACTTTACCTTTCAAATTGACGCTTATTCAATTTGTTATTCTATGGACATTATCCTTCTTTCCGCAATTAGTTTTTTCGATAAGCCTTGTTGTTTCATTTTACTCGTTGTGTTTATCTTTTATTACCATGATTGTGAGTTTGATGCTCAAATTACTTCTATGTGTGTGAAATGTCTAGTTGTCTTTAGTTTATACTTGCAACAGAAGTTTATTCCCTAACCAATGTCACATCACCAGCAGCCAACCTTCAGCCAGCAGCCAACCAGAACAGCACAACTACAGCAGCAGTACCTCCCCTTCAGCCAGGAAGAAACCCCACAACAAGAACATCAAGTAAAACACCCCCCATACAGCCACATTACAGCCCAGAACCAGCAGGAAGACAAGTAGAAAATACCACAAGGAGGGTGAGTAGAGCAGGGTCCATTTTCCAGAGAACAAGCCAGGGTCAGTCAGGTTATCAGCCAAATGTCATGCAGCACAAGTCCAACCAAGGGCTCCAGCTTCTTTTTCCTTTAAGTTGAGGTCCTTAGCAAGAGAAAAGTCCAGGACAAGTTTTCCAAATAAGTCCTAGAAGTCCATCAAAAACAGCCTAGAGTATTGAGGGTCATACTGAAGAGTGAACTGGTACCAAGCCCAACAAATCTCTCCAAGGCTCTTTATTTTGTGTGTGATCAACATCAATGTAGTTAGTATGTTAGGAAGGTCGTAGATGAAGCCAATGCCAGGTCCAGACACAGCAGAAACAAGCCAAGCACAGACTTCCCAAGACTTGAGCAGCATTACCATTTCAGAAAAGGGACAAACATAATTTTTTAGTCTTCTTTTCTGTGTTGTTGCATGTCTGTTTTGGCTTGTCTCCATTAGCTGACTTTGTATTTTGTTTTTCAGTAGTTACACGGCTTTTCAAAGCCCTTAGATGTCCTTGTTTCAAGGGTCCAGATCTTTTATAATTGCCTATATAAGGCCAGCTTTGTAACCTAAGTAAGCAGACTTGAATTATTATAAAATCTGAACTTTGTTCAATGCAATTCTCCAGCAGAGCTGAGTATTGTAGTAACTCTTACTTAACTTGTGTGTGAGATAAGGTTATAGTGTCTAAGGGTAATTACTTGTGTGTCTTGAGTCTTAAACACAATCTCTGCTACCTGTGCTTGTGTGCTAAGGTGCAAGGTCCTATCTGTTGTGCCTGGCCTAGTGCAGGTTGTCCTTAGTATTCCTGTGAGTGAGTAATTATGTGAGGGAGTGTCTATCCTTGCTTCTGTAACCCCTGAAAGCCCCTATTCTTGTAGAGGTTTCAGTTCAATTGGTTATCAGAGCTTAGGTTTGTGAGTTCATTTACCTAACTACATTCAAAAATATAAAAACCAACCATGAGTGAAGAGAGATTAGCAGGGCTTGAAACCACAGTTCATGGCCTTACTAGGCCTATCATGGAGGTTACAGCATCCTTCAATGAGTTCTTAGATGGTCAGCTCAAAAATGGTGGAAGAGGAGGTAGAGGTCGAGGAAGAGCAGCACCTGTACCACCTATTGCAGGAAGGAGGCAACATGTGGAACAAGAGGAGGCCTCAGATTCCGAGAGCTCAGAGCAGGCTATTCCTAGACACCATGACAAAGACATAAAGGTAGAAATCCATGACTTTCTAGGTAGCATGAACCCTAATGATTTCCTAGATTGGTTAAGGTCAGTAGAGCGAGTCTTTGAGTTTAAAGGTTATACTGATAGGAGAGCTTTTAAGGTTGCCATCATGAAATTAAAAGGATATTCATCTCTATGGTATGAAAATATGAAAGCTCAGAGGACTAGGGAAGGTAAGGACCCTATTAAATCTTGGGATAAGCTTAAGAAGAAAATGAAGGCTAAGTTTGTATCAAAAGATTACACCCAATACATGTTTATCAAACTAACCCACCTGAAATAAGATAGTAGGTCTGTTGAGTCCTACTTGAGGGATTTTGAGCAACTCACACTTCAATGTGAGATTACTGAAAAACCTGAGCAGAAGATAGCTAGGTTTCTAGAAGGTCTTGATGAAAAAATAGCTAGCAGAGTAAAGTTACAGCACATGTACTCATTTGAGGAGGCAGTTAGCCTATCCTTGAGGATTGAGAAGTTAGGGAAAGGAAACTCAACCCCTCTCAAACCCCAGACTAGACCCTCTTTTAAACCTTTCACTGGAGTCAGAATAGGAGAACCCCTGGTCCCTGCTAAACCTTCTGTGGTAGACAAAGGCAAGGCTCCTGAGACAAACTTGAGGAGGACAGTGTCCCTCAAGAAATGCTTTAAATGCCAGGGCTTTGGGCATTTTGCTAAGGAATGTCCCTCTAAAAGGGCTTTGAGTAATATGGAGGTTGTGGAGTGGGGTGATGATGAGATCCTTGTGTGTGAGGAGAGTCTAGAGGAACCTGAGGAAGAGCCTAGTGAGGAGATGATATAGCCAGATGCAGGATTGAGTCTAGTGACCTGGAGGGTTATGCACACCCAACCTCAACCCTTGGAGGATGATCAGAGGCAGCAGATATTCAGAAAACTAGGTGTACTATAAGGGGAAGGGTTTGTAACATGATCATTGATGAGGGAAGCTGTACCAATGTAGCCTCCACAACTCTGGTGGATAAGATGTCCTTAACCACACAAGAACACCCCCACCCTTACAAACTGAGATGGCTGAACAAGGGAGTAGAAGTGAGGATTGACAAATAATGTGTTGTGTCATTCTCTATTGGCAAGGGCTATGCTGATGAAGTCTTGTGTGATGTTCTGCCTATGGATGCTTGTCACCTCTTGTTAGGCAGACCATGGGATTTTGATAAAGACTCTGTGCATCATGGGAGAGACAACACTTATGTTTTCAAGTTTGGTAACAAGAAGATCATATTGGCCCCTTTGCCTCCCAATGTTAAGGGGAACATTACTCCTGTCAATGATGTTTCCAAAGAGGTCTTGCTGTTGACTGAAGTTGAGGTTGTTCAAGAGCTCATGGGTAATGAGTCTGTGTTCATCCTCCTGACAAAAGAAGTCCTACTCCCCCAAGGAAGCATTCCAACCGAGGTCCAACAAGTGCTGAAAGCTTATGAAGATGTGTTCTCTGCTTAACTACCTAGTGGGCTTCCTTCTCTCAGGGGAATAGAACACTATATTGATCTCATTCCTTGAGCAATGCTGCCCAATAAGCCTGCCTACAGGAGTGATCCAAAGGCCACTAAAGAACTACAAGCTCAAGTTGGTGACCTGCTCAGCAAGGGCTTTGTAAGGGAGTCTCTCAGTCCATGTGCAATTCCTGCCTTGCTAGTACCCAAGAAGGATGGGTCTTGGAGGATGTGCATAGACAGTAGGACTATTAACAATATCACCATCAAATACAGGTTCCCTATACCAAGATTGAATGATATCTTAGATAAGCTTAGTGGAGCTCAGGTCTTCTCCAAGATAGACCTGAGACTGGGGTATCATCAGGTGAGGATCAGGGCTGGGGATGAGTGGAAGACAGCCTTTAAAACCAAGCATGGGTTGTATGAGTGGCTGGTCATTCCCTTTAGCTTGTCTAATGCACCAAGCACCTTTATGAGGTGATGACTGAAGTACTGAGGCCCTACTTAGGGAAGTTCATTGTTGTGTATTTTGATGACATATTGGTCTATAGCTCTTCAGCAGAAGAGCACCTCTAACACCTGAGGTTGTTATTTGATGTCCTGAGAAAGCATAAGCTGTATGGTAAGATGGAGAAATGTACCTTCATGCAGGAAGAAGTTCAGTTCTTATGGTTTATCATATCCAAAGAAGGGGTTGCTGTTGATCAAGACAAAGTGAAAGTAATTAGGGAGTGGCAGGTCCCTAAAACTATAATTGAGGTGAGAAGTTTTCATGGGCTGGCCTCCTTCTACAAAAGGTTCATCAAGGGGTTCAGTTCCATCATGGCTCCCTTAACTGAATGCATGAAAAAGGGAGAATTCAGGTGGAATGACAAGGCTGAGAGGTCTTTCAACATCATCAAAGACCTCTTGTGTGAGTCTCCTATCCTTATTTTCCCTGATTTTAACAAGCTATTTGAATTGGAATGTGATGTCAGTGGCATAGGCATTGGTGCTGTCCTGATACAAGAACAAAAACATGTGGCCTACTTTAGTGAGAAGCTGAGTGGTGTTAAACTCAACTATTCAACATATAAAAAACAGTTCTATGCAATAGTCAGGGCTTTGAACCATTAGGATCACTACCTGAAGCCCAAGCCCTTTGTATTACACTCTGATCACAAGGCACTCAAGTACATCAATGGGCAGCGGAACTTGAATGCTAGACATGCTAAGTGGGTGGAATACTTGCAGTCCTTCTCATTCTCCAGCAAGTACATTGAAGGCAAGAACAATGTGGTGGCAGATGCCTTATCAAGAAGGACCATGATGCTGACTTACATGGAGCAAAGAGTGCTTGGGTTTGAGCACATGAAGAAGCTATACAGGGAGGATCCTGATGTCTCGTATATTCTGTCTGAGGAAAGAATATCTCCCATGTCTCGTATGTAGGAGACATATTGGTCATTGGGAATGATAAACTGACATTGTCTTCCGTGGAGCAGTGTTTGAGAAATCATTTCCAAATGACAGACTAGGAGTAGGTATCCAAAATCTATGATGATAGATGAGAGAGGATACACATGATTTCTAATGTTTCTGCCAATAGGCCAATCATATATGCCAAGATATGCACATACCTTGATAAGTTGTATGCTTGGAGCATGACAAGTTGATAACAAGTAATCCACATGAGAGGCATTGGATAGCCTTCAAGAATGTTCATGAGATTCTCGAGGAGAACTATGAGTTTATTCTTGTGTTTGGAAATAATAACTTAGTTGCGTGTTAAATGTCACACGAACCCAAGTTTCCAAACCTGTAAAGGATCTGACAAAATCCAAGGCTAAATTTTGTTATATTAAAAGCGAATAAATAAAAGGGATTATTGAAGTGTCAATCATTGAAAATTCTACAATTAGTGTCTTAGTACATGATGATGAGGATGAGGTGGATTACAAGGATCTAATAAGTAGACCCTTCCACCAAGATACCCATAATGTGGTTATCATAATAACAAGTGGGAGCATCTTTCAAGATTAAAGAGCCCAACCCTAGATAGAGATCTATGAGTGTACTTTGAAAACTTCATGTTATTAGGAATAACGATGATTGGAAAAAAAAAAGAAGCAATTCATAAAGTTGGAACAAATGGATACATAGTATATCCACCATCCAAGCTTTTAATGCATTTAGACAAGATGACCATGAAGTGTCATGGAACTTGTATGCTTTAGATTATATGATATGAGGCAATAACAATGTGTTGATTGTTTATATGTGATAATCAGATTTATCATTTGAGTTTCTAAAACTCATTATTGTGCTTTGTTATATCCAAATAGGTTGTAGTGACAACTTTGAACCCTATTAAAGTGAACTGGATTAACATAGCCGTGGCCCTTAGTTGCTTACATGAGGTGACGTCTCAAAGTGACTGGAGTGTGATGCGATTGGTGGCAAGTTCAAGTGCCATAGAGTCATATGAGATGACTAGTCGATCGATCACATAGACAGACTCTATGGGACACTCTGTCAGCCAGTGACCGCTTATTGAGTTCTGGCAATTCATAAACCATGGTTGTGTCAAGAGCTACTATAGTATTCTTTTTGAGTCAATTCTTTAGACAAGAGAGTATTCGCCAAAGTCGGCATAGTTTATGATTGACTTTGATTTTTGCCCCAAGCCATTCTGTAAAAAGGGGTGAATGGGCAATCATTGGGTCACGAAGGATTGTAAGTGTACAAAGGGAATAGTGCGATAGAAATTGTCCAACTCCTTATCAGGGTTAACAAATATCTCAAGGCCACTCGAAGAGTAGTAAGCTGGAAATGCGTGGTCACGCTCAGAAGGTATCTACGGTAGATAATTTCGGTCAGACAGTTACTCTCCAAATCGAGGAAACCACTCTAGATATGATCACATGCAAGTATGACCTGCAAGACACCTTGCATTAAGTGGGAGATTTAAAATAGGACAAGAGAATTGGTGACGCACACTTGTTGCGAACAAGTGGGAGATTGTTGGAGTAAGTGTCCTCAACAATGGTGCGATCACTTAATTAAATCTCATTAACAAGAATACAAAGGGATGGTTAACATTATAGTCAACTGATCCACATGAATCGGTAATGATTGTCTTACTAGAGTTTGACATTACTATCATACGACGGTGGTGATCAGTTGATCCCTTGAGGTCAAACCGAAAGGACGATTCCCAAATCATAAAATTAATTAATTGTATAACGATCCAGATTAATTAATCTCTAAGATTGAATAAGTTCAGCATGTATATGAGAATTACATCTTATTATAATATGATTAAATGAGATACATGTTGGTAATTAAATGTTATATTACCAAAGTTGTATAATGTTTATAAAGCATTAGAGATAAGAGTGATTGGTTGAATATAATTACAATAAGTTGTAGATTATATTAATTATGTATGAGATAAACCATTTTACATACATGTAATTATAGATTGTTACTTAAAATATTAAGTATAATTTATTTGTTATAAGATTGTATTTAATATGTTAAATATGATTTTATATATACAATTACATACAATTTGTCACATGTCACACATATGAGAAATGTCAAAATATATAAGATAAAATGGATCCCATATTAGCTCACCATAACCGGTTGCCTAAGAGCTACCCTAGTGACATGGGTAAGGGAAAAAGCAAGCATGCTTGTCCCCTCACCATGCCCCATGACCGGCGGTCCCAAGATGAACAAATGAGAAAATTTTATCATCCTTTATATGCACATAATCACTCATGTGTTCAATATCATAAGTGAACTTATCTCTCTAAGATTAATGAAATCAAGCAAGTTGTTTTATTATTAAGATCTCATATACACATATTGCTAGTAGTAGTGATAATATACATTAAGGGAACCTGTTATCTTGTCTTGTAATACAAGGTAGAAGGTGCTTGTGGTATAGTCTAGGTGCATCCAAGAGGAGTGTCTCTACACTTGGGACTTAGGAAGTTCATCCCTACATCTATTAGCTCAAGAACAAGGAGAGGAAGGATTCCTTTCCTTGTGCCCATACTCGACACAAGCAATGTGAGGAAACCGTTCTTCTCTTCATCTTGTTTATTTTATTAACATGTAACTAGATCTTACATAAACTAATTAAAGAGTTAATTAGTAAATCGTAAGAAAAGTCTTATGAGTAGGTATATGAACCTAACAAGGACGACATCTGAACGGAGCTATTTGTCTTCACTATAGTATCATTTATAAATAAATAGGACTATTCTAGTCCTATTTGAGTTGCCAAAAACAGACAGAAAAAAGAGCACGTGTACTTTTTATTAGTCACTTGTTCTACTTTTTACTCTTATTTCACTATAGTATCACTCAACCTCTTAGAAAAGGCCTTAACAAGGGCGTGCATTTACCACCTTTTCCATATCTTGTGGTGTAAAATTTCCTTGATCGCCGTATCCCTAGGTGACCTCTAGGTTTGGAGACTCCATTTTTCTATCCGATTCATCAATCATATCTCATATGACTACCAGATAAAGACAAATTGCATACTATGCCAAACAATTTAATACCCTTACCATGGGTGCTAGAAAGCTAGCTTGCCCAAGGGTCAAACTAAATTTTTAGTGCAAACAATCAAATAAAAAACGGTCTAAAGACTTCAAATAAAAAAAACAGTCCAACGACTTCAAATCAAAAACAGTCCAACGACTTCAAATCAAACACAGTCGAACGACTTCAAGTCAAAAGTCTCAAATAATATTTTGAAAAATTCACGAGACAAGACAAAAAAATCCAGTAAATCAATACAAATTCAAAATGCCAAAAAATCAAAAAAAAATCTCTCAAGTCTTAAATTACAAACAAAACAAAATCTCTCGAATAGTCATCTTTTCACATATTTTAGACGAATCAATTTGTATTTACCATGTCTCCATGCCCTTTGGGACGATCCTTTCATTCATTTAGGTGAATGAGAGAGATACACAAATCTCTAGTGTCTTCTAACACCATTCGAACCTTCCACTCCACTCCATTCTTTTCACCTTTGTTTAGCATCTAAGAATTCGATGGATGTACACTAAACTCATACGGTCACAAAAGTATTTTGTTTCTATAGTATTATTTTTGCGTAATTCGCCGAGCTTGTTACTGTCAAGAGGGCAAAACTCATTCAAGTTCTCAGGCAAACGCGCCTCACGTAACCCACGTGCCGCTCGTGCGACACAAAATAAATCCGACCCCTAGCCAGTCAAAATTAATGTAGCTATGTTCTTGAATTTTGACATTTGGATATCCTCATGTCATGAAATAAACTGAATTCTAAGTTCATTACAAGGTGTTGTTTCGAACGATTATTCTTTTACATTTTTTTTAACTACGCACAGGGTTTGATTTTATTTCTTTTATGAGTACGTAGGCAATCCTTCACAGGATTCAACTCGTCATTATTTTGAATAGAAGAACATCTGCGTCTGCGTTTGAAAATCGATGAGAATTGATGTAAAATCAGACCCATTAAAGTATATGCGGAAGCGAAACGAACAATTTTTTTTTTGTATTTTTGTGATTTAAATGAAACAACAACAAGACAATGAAACAACTGAAATGAAAGGATATTTAGTCCGTAGTTCTACCTCGAACCCGGTACTAATAACGAAGAGATTGGAGCCCAATCCTCAATCGCCAATTTGAAGTACAATCTCGAATTTTGTACACAAACTGATCGGGAACGATCAAAAGCTTGCAACGGTTTTTGTTTATTTCAAACTTCAAAATTCATATTATGTGATATCATTCATTACAACTTAGTTTAAATAGAAGAAAAGTAAATATGGTAATAAGCTAACTATGGTAACAAATTAAAGGAATATGGTACTAAATTAAACAGCTCCTCCTACTGTCCATTTTGGCGAGATACTCTAACCATTTTGGAGTTTATTGTCTTTGTCTAAAAGAAGTAAATATCAAGCATAATATAGGGTATCAATTAGGTTCTTTGCCATGATTCAAACACAAGCCTAAGTCCCTTGAAGGTTCTGATTTCGTATCATTTGAGTAACTCACGTATACCATGAACTGCTTAACTTGAAACGAGCATATCTCATTCGTTACTTAGTCGAATTAAGCGTAAGACCACTCGTTGGAAAGCTAAGACCACATACTTTCATCTCCAACTGGTTTTAGATCAAAATGATGAATATATTTCGAGATGTTAAGCTTTAAAGACACTCATACGAATCTGAAACTTCAAGATTGTTATAAAAACTTATGCTCAATGTATAACCATGTTTTTCTTGCATCATGTACTTTGGTACGTAGCTCCAGCATTAATTACTCCAAATGGCATAATCGTGTAGCAGTATGTGCCCCATGGAGTGACGAACGCTGTTTTATGCATGTCTTCTTCAGCCATTTTGATCTGGTTATACCCGGCATACCCATCCATGAAGAATAACAATGCGTGATCTGCTGTGTTATCAAATAATATATCGATATGTGGTAGAGGGAACTCATCTTTGGGACTTGCTTTGTTTAGGTGTCTCAAATCAACACAAACCCGGATTCGTCCATCCTTTTTTGGTACGGAAACTACGTTAGCCACCCAGTCAAAATACTCGGAAATTTTAATGAATCCGACCGTGAATTGTTTATCGACCTCTTCTTTGATCTTAAGAGCCCATTCATTACTCATCCGACGGAGCTTCTGTTTTACGGCTTTGAAACCTGGCTTGATTGGAATTCGTTGCTCTGCGATATCCTGTCGATCCCTGGCATGTCTTTGTAAGACCAAGCGAAAACGTCCTTGAACTCGTGTAAAAGGTCTACGAAGCTGCCCCTCTCAGTCGAATTCAGGGTTGTCCTTATTCTAAGTTCTCGGGGTTCAAGTTCGGTCGCTACGTTGATAGGTTCAGTGTTTTCTATGACCGGTGCCCTTTTCCTATCTTGTAGTATTTCTTTGATTATATGGAGAGATAATTCAATCGAGTCTGGGTCTGGATTATCCTCATTGTCATCATAAATAGAATTGCATTTAGAAAAACACAAGAAGTAAGCAGAATCGGATTTATTCATATTAAATTTTGAAAACAGCTGAAACAAAGAGGCCATCTATTAGTAGTAAGATGAGGTAAAGGAATAGCTGCTAGGACATTTCCCAAATAGCTGAAACAAAGAGGCAATCTGTTAGTAGTCGCCCGTCCATGATGCAGAAGTTGTTCAGTTTATTCTTCATTTCCTCTTCCAAGTTCGTCATTACTCTTGCTGACTCGAACCACCACCGATGCCATGCCTTTGTTGCACTACTAACGGAATTGTTGGAGCAAGTGTCCTCCACAATAGTGCATTTATATTATAAATCTCATTTTGGAATATTAGTGGGATGACTAGTATTTTGATACTCCACGTCAGTTGATTAACGTAAATCGATAACGGTCAGCTGACTAGAGTTAGACGTTATTGTCGTATGACAGCGGTAATCAACTGAACCCTTTCGGTAACACCTATAGGATGAGACCCAAACAGAAATCTAATTATTTGTATACGATACATATTAATTAGTACTTTATATATATATTTGGTATATGTTTAGTTACGAGAATTAATTATTGGAAATTGAGTTATGAACTTATTCCGGACTAGTTTATTAGTCAATTATACGATAATTGACTGAATAAATTTTACGTCTTATTTTAATACGATTAAATAAGATTTAATTTAATGATTAATAGTTAATTCATTAAATTAGTTGAGGTTATGCATATACTTTGAGGTAGAGGTGATTAGTTAATTATATTTACAAGGAGTTGTAAAATAATCTAACTAGGCATTCCATTATATATTGATATAAGGATATAATATCACTTAAAAGTTAAGTGTATATTATTTATTAATTTGAGTCATATAATTGTTATATGATCAAATTAAACCTTAATTATACAAGATAATTAAACATATGATTATAAGTATTTGTGGGACAAATATCAAAAATTAAAATAGACCACATGACACTAGTGGGTGCCGAAAATATGGTAGTGTATAACATGATGATTGTTGTTTCTTGTATTACACTACATCATGTGATCATGTCATGTTTATGACACATGATCATGGTCTTATTCACTACTACACTCAAAGTAATTGAATGAGATTATTTTAAGCAAAATAAGGGCCACCAAGGGCTCTCTTGGCCGGACCATAGTGTCCTTAAATGGACAATTTTGTTGTTCATTTTCCACTCACTTGTTCATTCTTATTTTGCATGTACATCTCACTAAAATCCTCATCTCTCTAAAACCTCTCAAACACTAATATTTCCTATTACTAGAGTAGTAATAAAATCTAATATTAGTTCATCTTATCACTTGAGTTTTCTAGTCAAAAACTAAGTGATTAGTTTGGGTTCTATCTTGGGTGCTTCTTAAAGGAGGTCTTCTAATTTGAAGATTACAAGGAGGATCATCTATTTCTTTCTAGCACAAGAACAACAAGAAAGGTGTTTCTTGTTGTGCCCATATAAACCAAAATTTCCCAATGTAAGGAAATTTCTTCTTACTTTTTATTATGCATTTTAATTTGCATGCATGTTACATAGATCTTTATTAAACACTAAATTAACAAGTAATTTAGTAAATAATTAGAGGAGTCTAATTAGGGTCTATGAACTTTCATGTGGTATCAGAGCTAGCTTGTAGCATGCATACCTACTGACCTCAAAATGGTTTTCACGAAATTTTCTGATTTGCATGCATACCTACTGACCTCAAAATGTTTGTGGTCAAATTTGGTGAATTTACGAATTATTTTGCTATTTATTTTGATATATGGCCTTTATTATCGAGTTAGCATGCAGTTTTATGTTAAAAGTTAACTAAAAATAGTTGCATGTTGATTCTGGCCTCAAATTTTTAATATGTTCTCACATGCATGGTGTACATATTGTATGTAATTTTTCGTGACATTTAGTCATGTATTGCATGGTTATTGATTTTTTATTGGATAAAAATTGATTTAAAGGAGTTATTTTGTTCTTAAAATTGAAACGAGACTTTCTGGAGTTCAAAATTTTTTGTACATTTTAAAATATTATTTATATAATCCTGGTAAAATTTGAAAATTTGTTTCATCATTTTACTATTTTAATTGGTTTATATTTGATAAAAACCGATTCTTATAAAGCTATTTGTTCATAATATCATTTCAAATTTTTTGGGCAAATGTTTTTTGTTCTTGAGGTTCCTGGAAGTGTTCCAGTATGTACAAATATTTTTGTTTCAATTTTAATGATTTTTCATTTTATTTTGGGTTTAATTCATAAAAGTTATGATTAAACCTCTTTAAATAGCAAATGCGATCAAATCAAACTAATTAAAAACAAGTGAAATTAGTGGGGACTAATTTTGAGTTCTAAATCAGTTTAGATAATTAGTTTGAGCTTAAATACGATTTAAGTGTTGATTATTGATTTTTAGTAGATAAAATCGATAAAATTCGTAAAAACCGAGATAGAATGAACATGACAAGTGTTGAGGGTGATTTTGGCATGATTTTACAGCATTTTTATTTATGTTGTTGAATGAATGAATGTCATTTATTTATTTTATTGCAAGTTGTACCTAGTATGGCCGAGATTATTTTAATCGGTATTACCCGTAATGTAAGGGAATACCGATTTGGTTGTAATTTATTGCGATTTCGTATCGCCGTTTTGTAATAATTAATAATTTCATTTTATAGATCAAATGTATAATAGGATTTTGCTATGTATTCATTTGTATTTTTGTAATTATTTATTGTGAAGACGGTGATTCCCAAAGTCGGTGTTCCAAAAGACGGTGCCATATTGGAAGGCGTTCCATGAAGAGGCACGGGACCAAGGAGTTGGTTTCCGATTTGTAATCATCTAGTTAATTAGATTAGCTAGGTGGCCATACTAGGATTTAATTTGATTGCTTGCTTTATTTTTCCGCACATGCCAAAATCACCAACATGCATTTTATTTATCGATTGTCAATTCAACGTTATTCAAAATTCGGCGACTTAGTTCACTTATAGGGAATTAATAACTAAAATTGGCAAGACCTCTCACATAACTTAAAAAGGAATTGAGATTTAGCCTTACCAATTGAAGCACCTATGAACGCCGTGTTCATTAGGACAACCACAACGTGGACCTTTTTACCTCGGGTAAGTAGGGTGATACGATCACACGCCTAACTTGGGTTGGACTCAACAAGATAAGCGTTATCTTGGGACTAGGAGATGGGTTTAGTTGAAATCCGTCGACCGAGAGTTCTAGGAGTAGAATTAGTCAAAAGTTGACTTACCGTCTTTTACATAAAAGTTGCATAACATGTTCTTTTGTCTAAAATGCGGGTCTCGGAATCGCTTATATAATTTCGTGAGGGGTCATTAGATGAGTGACTTGTTTAAATTGGTTATACAAGTAAAATTGATTAAAACAATGAATGTTAATATTTCCTAATTTTGTTGTAGTTATTCATAATTCGCAATGGCAAACAATAACAACACCGTTCAACTAGGAAAAGACTCATGGATAAGGTCCGTTATGGACAAATGCATCTTAAAAGACGATGGAACTAATTTCGTCGAGTGGGAGCAAACGATCAAGAGCGCGGCGTTATCGGATAACGTTTTGCGCTACTTGACCGAGGCACCTCCCAATGAACCCGGCCCAAGAGCCACTAATGCGGCCAAAGCCGCCTATGAGGAATACCTTAAGGTAGCAAACAACGTCAAGATGGTCTTGATTTGGTCGATGTCCTCAACCCTTAAGCAACAATACATCACCCTTGGAGCATATGAGATATTCTCTAGGGTGACGTTGGCTTTTTCTCAATCACCCGAGATTCGCCAATACAATGCGATGACTCGGCTTTTTGAAGCCAAGCTAGAAAAGGGCCAAAAGGTTGGCCCACATGTGCTTAAGATGGTGGAACATGTTGACACTCTAGATCGTCTAGGGGTCAAAATTCCTAAGAAGCTAGCGGTTGGCCGCATCCTTCACTCACTTCCTCCCAAGTTTGCCCAAGCTAGGGCAAACTATAACATGCATGGCCTGGATAAGAGCTTTCACGAGCTCCATGCTCTCCTTACCCAAGTCGAAAGGGATATGGAAGCAAGTGGGAGTGAGCAAAAGGATGTTCTTACAATGAGATTGAAGAACTTGAAGCTAGGGGTTCAAAAGGGGAAGGGAAAAGCCAAAGCCCAATTTAAGAAGCAAGGAAAAGGAAAGGGAAAAGCTATTATGTATAGCAATGCCAAGGCTAAGGGTAAGAAGCACGCCGAAGCCGAATGCTTTTATTGTAAAGGCAAGGGACATTGGAAACGCAATTGTCCCAAGTATTTGAAGGATAAGAAGGACGGATGTGTGACACCGTCAGGTATAATCCTATCTTCTCTCTATATGATAGATATTAACTATGCTTGCACTTCCACTTGGGTATTTGATACTGGATGTGGTTCTCACCGTTGTAATCACTTGCAGGGGTTGAAGGACGTGCGAGCACTAGCCAAGGGTGATGTGGACCTACGAATGGGGAATGGAGCAAGAGTTGCCGCTGTCTCCGTAGGAACTTATGTATTAACCTTAGCTAGTGGTCTTGAGTTGTATTTAAATAATTGTTATTTTGTACCCTCCTTGACAAAGAACATCATCTCCATTTCCGTACTTGACGCGGAGGGTTTCTCTTTTGTAATCAAGAACAATAGTTGTTCATTTTCTTTTAATGATGTGTTTTATGGTAAAGCCATCTCTATTGGAGGTATTTATGTTCTTGATAATGTTAATGAAATATATTATGTAGAAAGCAAGAAGCTCAAAATAGGTGAACCTAATCAATCATACCTTTGGCATTGTCGTTTAGGTCATATAAACGAACGACGCATAAAGAGACTTGTTTCAACGAAACTTCTCAAACCATTTGATTACGAATCTTATGGTGAATGCGAATCTTGTCTTTTGTGCAAGATGACTCGTGCTCCTTGTACGGGAAAAGGGACACGAGCAAGTGAAGTATTAGGCCTCATACATACCG
>JAIUZE010045602.1:0-23764 GCA_022085475.1 Heliosperma pusillum | reverse complement strand
CTAGGTTATATGTTAGTTATTTGTTTCATAACATGAAAAGCATATCGTATATGTTAAGGCTTTGTATTTTCCATATACATCTCTTTTATGTTATTCATGTTTTATTAAACTCGACATTTCGTGGCTGGGAGAACTCGGAGTTACTCCCCACTGACTGTGGCTTCCGTGTTTATATTTAATGCGGTTGGCAGGTTTGTGATGCATACTTGGGTACATTGACGAGCTAGCGAGTGAAGTATTACCTTGGACCTATATTCGGTTCTTAAGATTGTATTATTTAATACACTCTTTTTTTTTCGTATTTTTACGGGAGATATGTCTCCCGTCTTAGATACTTCTTATGTATAATATTATTTCCTTTTTGTTATGAACCTTTTTCTTTAAGACACCTTTGTTATGATGAATATATTTAATTGTAGGTTCCGGTTTTAAAATTTACCGATTTTCACTAAAGTGAACCTATTAAAAACGTATTCTCATCTTTTATTTATATAAATTACTTGTTTATCTTTCCGCAAATTGGAGGGTGTCACACTTTTCTTTCTCAGCAAATGAAATATATAAAGGTTGAATTCTCCCAAGCCAATGATCAACACAATGTTGAGAAATTTATCTTGAACAAACGTTTTAATGATTTTCGTGAAAACTTTAAAAAGAACAACCCCTCCAAAGACTCGAATGTAGACCATTCGTCATGTGAAAAAGAAATTCAGTCTTTGAAGGAATTGCTCCTACATGCACGAAAAGTTCATGATAAATGGGAAGGAAGTCAGAAGGTCTTAGACTTCCTTACTGAACAATCTAACAATAACATGAAGATGGGTCTAGGTCATGAATGTTACAGTCGTAGAGACCATGATAAGTGCAAATTAATCCACTTCTTTTGACCGTGATTTTAGAAAAAGGAAGTATGTTAATCTTTCAGAATATCTGATTTGCAATTATTGTGGTCACAATGGTAATGTTAAAGATAATTGTGTTATATATGTCAATGAGAACAAAATCAAACTGATTTTGTTAAAGAACATCACGTGGCTAGTATTAATGAGTCTGAACCTGAATCTCGACGTGATGAAATTAGAAATAATGAGTTCAGATGGTTTTATGTCATAGCTTTCGATTACACATCTATACCTTCAAAATCTAAATCATATGTGAATCATAAGAAGTCATTTAAACCTAATGTGCGTCGTAACAATAACAATCACTATAATAAACCTAGACAACCCTACGTTAAGAAGAAAAGAATTGTTAAACAGGTATGGGTTAGGAAGGATCAAATACATAGAGTCACTAACCATAAAAGACCCAACTTAGCGTGGGTACCTAAAAGCTGTATTTGATTCTCTTGCAGATAATAGTGAAAGAAAATAATCTATGATATCTCGACAGTGGGTGTTCGAGACACATGACCGGAAACAAGAATCTTTTTCTTTCACTAGAGCCCTTCAACGGTGGCAAGGTCACCTTTGGAGACAACAAAAAGGGAAAAATAATCGGTGTAGGTAAGATTGGTATATCTCCTTCACATGCTATCAATAATGTCTATCTGGTAGATGGTCTCAAACATAACTTACAAAGTATCTCTCAATTATGTGACAAAGGCAATAAAGTAGTTTTTCATTCAAATGTTTGTCGCATCATAATTAAAGCTACTAGTAATATTATTTTAGAAGGTCTACGTAAAAGGAACGTGTATATGATTGATTTAAATAAAGTTACTTCAAGTTCCTTTACGTGCATGAAAGTTACTGTGGATGATTCATGCTTGTGGCACAAGAGGTTTTCACACATCAGTCCAACGATTTTAAAGAAACTCAAATTGTGGGATTTAGTTGAGGGTTTACCCTCAATCAAATTCGAACAAGAAAAGATGTGTGACTCATGTGCCCGTTGTAAACAAGTTAGATCTTCATTCAAACCAAAACGAGTAGTAAGTACAGAGCGTCCACTTGAGTTGGTACACATGGATTTGTATGGACCTATGAAAGTCAGAAGCCGCGGTGGATCGAGGTACGTATTCGTCGTAGTCGACGACTACTCAAGGTATGTATGGCCTATCTTTCAATTTACTAAAGATGAAACTTTCGATGAGTTTGTAATACTAATGAAGCTTGCCAAAAACAAGTATGATAAAAAGTTAGTTTCCATTCGTACGGATCATGGCACCGAATTTGATAATCAAGCTTTTATAGAATATTGTAGGGAGAATGGTGTAGGACATAACTTTTCTGCACCACGAACCCCGCAACAAAATGGTGTCGTGGAACGTATGAATAGAACATTATAGGACATGGCTCGCACTATGTTATTGTGCAGTGGCCTTCCTAAGAACTTTTGGGCCGAAGCCATTAGCATTGCATGCTATGTGCACAATAGAGCTATGATTAGACCTATTCTCAAAAAGACTCCCTAAAACTTTAAAGAGGGAGAAAACCCAATATAGCTCACTTTCGTTGCTTCGGTAGTAAATGTTTTGTCCATAATAATGGAAAAAGTAATTTGAGCAAATTTGATCCACGAAGTGACGAAGCTGTGTTTGTTGGTTATTCTAATCATAGTAAAGCTTTTAAAGTTTTTAACAAAAGAACTTTGTGCATAGAAGAAAGTGTTCATGTTGTATTTGATGAAGATAATGTGCCTGAGCAAGTTGAACAGAATGAAGAAGAAGACATGGATGATCCCGACTTTCGCCTTTCAAAGGATGACGCGCCAGAAACTAATGAAGAAGTCATTGAAGGAATCAATGATGAACTTCAGAAATCCGCAAATGATCTTGAAAAGGGAACTGAGACAATTGTTGATGATACGAATGTCTCTTCTAAAAATAAGGAAAAAGAAACTGAAGTTATAGCTGATAATGTTATAACTTTGAACTCAGATCAAGATTTAGTAACTGAAGTTGTTACAACTTCAGCTATAACCCCAGAGTTCAACTCAGGGGGAACCAATCTTGACTTTGAATCATTTGAGGAAAGTGAGAGTTCATCTGATGATGATGAGCCTAGGAACTCTAAGAAATGGAAATATAAGAGTTCTCATCCTATGGATAATATCATAGGAAGTTTGAACAAGAGAGTTCAAACGAGACGAACATTAAATAACTTTTGTTCATTCTATTCCTAGCTGTCTACGATAGAGCCTACCAACATCAAAGAAGCACTTGCAAAATTCGGTTGGATTGTAGCAATGCAAGAGGAGCTTCAACAGTTCTAACGTAATAAAGTCTGGCACCTTGTGCCAAGACCTTCTAATCGAACTGTGATTGGTACTCGATGGGTATTCAGAAATAAATTGGATGACTCAGGAGTTATAGTTCGTAATAAGGCTCGATTGGTCGTTCAAGGTTATAATCAAGAAGAAGGGATTGATTATGACGAGACATTTGCACCTGTAGGAAGACTTGAGGCTATTCGCTTGCTTATCGCCTTCGCAGCTCATAAAGGAATGAAACTGTTCAAAATGGACGTTAAGACTGCATTTTTTAACGGATATTTGGAAGAAGAGGTTTTTGCTGAACAACCTCCCGCATTTTTGAATAGCAAATTTCAAAACCATGTTTTTAAACTCGATAAAGCTTTATATGGTTTGAAACAAGCGCCTAGGGCTTGGTACGACAGATTATCTAAATTTTTATTACAAAACAATTTTAAAAGAGGATCTGTCGACAAGACCTTATTTCTAAAATCTGAGGGATCTGATTTACTTGTTGCTCAAATTTATGTAGACGATATTATTTTTGGTTCTACTAACAATAAATTGTGCAAGTATTTTTCAGATCTAATGGCCTCATAATTTGAAATGAGCATGATGGGAGAATTAAAATTCTTCCTAGGATTGCAAATTCAACAAACCAAAGAAGGAATAAAGATTCACCAACAAAAATATGTCAAGGAGCTAATCAGAAAAATTGGTATGGAGAACGCTCATCCTATGGACACACCTATGGTAACTGATAAAAAGTTGACCTTGTACGAAAATGGTAAGTCTGTAGATGAGACTACATATCGAGGTATGATTGGTTATTTATTATATTTAACTGCAAGTAGACCTGACATTATGTTCAGCGTATGTGTCTGTGCTAGATTTCAATCATGTCCTAAAGAGTCACATATGATTGCAGTTAAACGTATCTTGAGATATCTAATTGGTACATTTAATCTATATTTGTGGTATCCACTTGAGTGTAATTTCGACCTAGTAGGATATTCAGATGCAGATTATGCAGGATGTTCTTTAGATAGAAAAGGTACCTCTGGATTTGCCACGTTTGTTGGACCATGCATAATTACTTGGGGCTCAAAAAAGCAAAATTCGGTTGCGTTGTCTACTGCAGAAGCCGAATATATCGCTGCAGGACTGGTATGTTCTCAACTACTTTGGTTAAAGCAACAACTATGTGATTATGGTGTTAATGTTGGTTGTATGCCTGTATTTTGTGATAATACGAGTGTTATTGTTATTTCTATAAACCCAGCTCAGCATTCTCGTACTAAGCATATAGACATTAGACATCATTTTTTGCGTGACCATGTAGAAAAGGGCAACATTAAACTCGAATTTTGTAGTACTGAAAATGAATGGGCTGACATTTTAACAAAGGCGTTAGCGAGAAGACGTTTTGAGATTTTGCGGTTGGAAATTGGTTTAATCAGTAGCAATTAAATTCGTCAGATCTTTTTTGTGAACCTGCGTGACTGGTTAGAATAAGACGAGATTGTATGACTGTGTCCGCATATTTCATTGCTAGTATATTTGTGTTTAATATTATATATTTTACGTGAATATCTTGCATATTAACTGTTTTATGAAAATTGAATTATGAACCACATATTTGCCAAAGACCTATCTTATTCACTTTCCAAATTGAACCAACATTCTACCCATGTATTTTATTTTGGCCGAAAATCTCCACAACAATAATATTTTACCATATCTTTTTATTTACCTAATCCTATCCTTACCATATCTCCAAAATTAATTACCTTAGATTCCTTTTCGTACCCAAATTCAAAAAAAAAAAAAAAGGGAAAAAGGACTAAAGAGCCGGCACCCTATGTGCCAAGTACAAAAACTCAAAACCCAATACTACTTTTCATAATTACCTATTCCTATCACTATCAATACACATCACCATCAAAACCTTCACCAATTTTCTCTCTTTTCTCTCCTTCTCACGGCACCAACAACAACAACAAAAAACAAATTACCCAACAAATTCAAGATTCCACAATGGCTTCCACAAGATCAAAAATTACCAAAAACCCAAACTCCAAAACTCCAAAACCTAGCATTCCCACTAATCTTTCTCCTAACCCAAAACAACAAACACCAAACATGATCCAAAACGAGTCGGGTTCGGTTCTTGAGGGTACTAAGAGACGAAGATTAAATAAGAGGAAGACTAGAGTACAAGAAGAAGCCACAACGGATTCCGTTTGCACGGTTCCCGAGGAGAACCCACGGACACTGTTTCGTGACTTTTCGCCTCAAGAGACGGCATCCGGGCTTGACAAGCTTCGTTTAACAAAAGATGAATGAAAGTTAGTTGACCGGGTTGCTAAGTACGGTATTCATGGAGGTCGTAGCTTTCCGAAAGCATGGTGTGAAAAATATGAGGCTTTGGGTTTTTTTAACGACTTTCTAAATTTTCAAGAATGGGAAACCGTGTAACATTTTTCGGGTCCAGTTTATCCTATTGAGGCAATTCAGTTTTTCGCTTTTTTTTCTTTAACTTCTGAAGTTTTGAATGCTGTTGTTAATGGCCGATCAGTTTCGGTCTCCATGGCTGATTTTTGTACTCTGTTTTTGGTTCCTGATGATGGAATCAAAATTCATCCGAGTACGTCATGGGACGAACTGTCGGACCCGGCTAAGTTGGAGGTAAAGAGGTATTTTGATGATGGGGCCACTTTATCTAGTTGTGTGTTGGCGGGGAATGTGTCCCCAAAATTGAAGTTTATGTTGAATTTTTTGTGGAACACGGTTATTCCGCGTCGGGGAGGACTGGATAAAATTGCTTGCTATGAGATGATGGTTGTGAAAAATTGGTTGGAAGGAAACCGGGTCAATCTTGCTTTCCTTGTCTTTTCTAGAATTTCTCAAACTGCTTTTTCGGTAACCGAGGACAAAATTTATTCGACCCTTGACTTACCATATGGGATCTGGGTGTCTCGGCTACTTGAGTCGAAAGGGGCTGTTAATTCGGATAGTTATGGTGTTACCTTAAAGGATGATATGTGTGATACGTTTCTGAAATTTATGAAATTAGAGGCTTGTGGTCCGGAATTGATGTTTATGACAAAAGGAGGTTCGGTCGGTTTGAAGCCGGTAGTGGCTGATTTTTCGAGGCTCGAATCTAAGTTGGATGTGTTTATGGGTAAAGTAATGGAGCGCCTTGATGCGCAAGATAAGAAAATTGATGCGGTTATTGAAATTATTGTAAAAACCGTGGCTATGGGGAACAATAACTCTACCCGTGACCATGTAGGTTCGGGTGTGAGTGGTGAGTTGCGGTCTTGGATGACGGGAGTTGATGGTTGCCTAGCCAAATTAGAGATGAAGGTTGTCGATATTCGACAAGAGATTTTTAGGCAACGGGATCAGATGCAATTCTTGGTTAGCCAAGGAGGTGCATTGGTGAAGAGCGGTTCGGAGATGCCTGAGGGTATGCACACTATTTTTGATGTATGCCTCACCGCCCAAGCTAATCATGTGTCGACGTGTGTGACACCCTCAAATTTGCGGAAAGAAAAAAAAATAATTTAACTAAATAAAAGATAATAATACATAACGAAGGTGTCTTAGAATAAAAAGGTTCAACAAAAGGAAATAATATTATACAAAATAAATATCCAAAACGGGAGACATGTTTCCCGTATAAATACGAAATAAAAGAGTGTATAATAATATACAATCCTAAAAAACCGAATATAGGTCCAAGGTAAATACTTCGCTCGCTAGCTCGTCAATGTACCCAATGTATGCATCACAAACCTGCCAACCGCATTAAATATAAACACGGAAGCCACAGTCAGTGGGGAGTAACTCCGAGTTCTCACAGCCACGAAATGTCGAGTTTAATAAAACATGAATAACATAAAAGCAATGTATATGGAAAATACAAAACTTAACATATACGATATGATTTTCATGTTATGAAACAAATAACTAACATATAACCTAGCATAGGAAAGCTATCATGTGAATCTGATAATAATCTATAATACGAGGTAGGGAAGCTGGTATGCTAGCTCAGAGGTTACCGTTAACATGGCCATGATACACTCAAACCCTAATCAACACGTAATCATGTGAATCAGTTAACAATCGGTAATCCAAACTCTCTCAACCTTAGCCGGCTTGCATCTCACCTTCTAAGATTCATAGAATCATTTTTTCAAACATGAAAAGACCATACTCTAGAAACAGGCACAAGTTCTTAGCACGGCCAAATAGTACACTGTAACTCGATATATACCACAGTAGGAAAACATCACTAGTCTAGACTGATCCAGACTAGCGACAACCGCTTACCATTCCTCGTCCCATGGACAAAAACGTTACATGAGAAACTCTACTAGGCGGACCCCCCTAAGCAGAGATGGCTAGTACTTAAGCTGGCTCCATCCGCCAAGTGGAAGCAATTAGGCAAGCCTATGCCCCGGCTTGGTATCAAAGCCCAACGTCAGTTGAACACTAGCTATCAGGTGAACATATACTGTTAAAGATAGTATGCCTATTCAATGTCATGGTCCAGATACTCATTTTAGATTAGAAGGACAGACGCCATATACTCATAATTCTCTATGGTACGTAGTAACACGAACATTATATCATACAATACAAACAGTCCAACGGGGAAAAAAACTCCTATCATGTGGACTAATTGCATATACATCCATATTCAAAATAAACATATTCGCCTCATATCTACTAAGGCTCATTCCATCATTCATTAAATAAACCGTACGTGAAGACCAAATCCCGAACCCGAGTCCCGCGGGACGGGTATCGTCAAACGGGGCTGACTAGATCTTAGTTTTGACCACCCGTGGGTCAAACCGCTAGAACAGCGTCTTTAACATATAGACTTGAACATTAACAATCATATATTCAAACATGTTAGTTTATTTTTAAAAAACTTCTAACATGTGAATTATTAATTCATACGAAAAACCGCTTGACTTAAAGGATATCAAATTAAACTATGATCTCGTATTATAATTTCTAACATGTGAGAAATAATAATTTTATGAAAAACCTTTTAATTAAATATTTTACTTATTAACATTTCTCACTTGCTAAATATTACAAAATACGATAAAATAACAATAACTCAAAAACCGTCACAAATCCAAGGAAGGGACCCACGGGCTGATTTGGGCCGAGAATAAACTGGCCCATTTGGGCTGTTTTGGTTTGACATTTTTAAAACCGTTTCTTAAAATTTCCCGCATGCTTAACATATTTAAAACCCGTCAAAACAACAACAAATCAATCAAACATCGACACCAAACCAACGGACCAAATCCGGACCAATCCAGACCGGCCTGGACCGGGCCTGAACCGGCCTGGTTTGGGCTGGTTTTTCCAGCCATGGCACACGGTTCTACCACCCATCAAACACCAAATAAATTCCAACATGTTTTAATTATCAAACAACCATTTTAACAACCATCCATACAAAATCATGATTATGAACAAATCATAAAAATATGTCAAGAACACTAACATATTAAAAATACCATACAACATGAAAATCATAACCACTTATCATGTTACTAGTAAAAAATCCATAAATCATAATAACATGAACAAAAACGAAAGATGAACCAAAAACAAAAGAAACAAAAGCTATGTAACATTAAATCGTCGAGTAACTCGGAATCGTTACCTTAGCTAGCAAGATCAATTAGCACCAAAATAAGAAGTATAAAATAAGAAAACCCGTCTACTAATCTTCACCCAAAATATACGAGTCTCCAAACTCGTCTTCAAAATCTTCCCTTATAAGAAATGACAAGAAAAACATTATTAGAATTTAAACTTGATTTTCCATAATTAAATGTTGAAAACGATTTTGTCGGATTTGAAATTAAACCGTACTTGAAGATGGAGAGCGAAGAGGATATTCTAGAAATATAAGTTAGGACGGATTTAATTAAGAAATGAAGGTTTTATGATGATTTTGCTCAAGAACGACGAAGAACGGATGAAGAACGACGAAGAACGAATGAAGAACGATGAAGAACGATTAATTAGATCTTAATTTGATTTATTGGAAAATGAAAAGTTGTTAGTGAGTAAAGTGGAGAATGGGCCGTGTACATATAGAAGGATTATGGAGTCGGGTTTTGAAATTGTTGTTACGGAATTGACTCGGGTTTAATAATTATATTACGGTAATTGATTAGATATAATTATATATTAAGTTAATTAAATTAAATATCAAGATATTATGTTATATTAATGAAAAGAAAGACAAATATCTAGTCTTATTAGAGGAAAAGGAGCCGTGTGGTATGTGATAGTCGGGTCTGTTTTTGTAAACGATTTGCGTAATTTTTGTTGACGGATCGATAAAGTAATAAATATCTAAGATATTATTATTAGTTTAATAAAAAGAATGAAAATATCCTAAAGTGAGTGGAAAAAGATGACATGGGCGTGTGACTCATGCCAAAGTCGAGTTTCGGGTTTTGTTTCGGGATTTACGATGACTCGGGAATAGTTAAATGATGTTCGGGATTAAACCGTAAAAGTTATTCTTTAAATTTCGAATAAATTCAAAATAATTATATTAAATTATGATAAATCTAAATAAATCTTAATAAAAATAAATTAAAAATATTATTTTTTTAAATAAAATTTCGGTCTTCAAAATTACAAGGCGAGTCGGAAAAAAGTCAACGAAAGTCAAAGTTGACTTAAAAACGGGATTCTCATGGAATCTCTCAAAAATTCCAAATACGAACTCGGAATTTCAAAATACTACTCGAAACAATAAATTCTATTTTAAAACTCAAGTTTTGCTGAAAAGCATTCGTAAGATATTTTACTAGAAAAATTGGGTACTTTTCGGGTTGTTACAATCACCCCTCCTTTTAAAAAGTTTCGTCCTCGAAACTTAGAAGAAGGAAAGTAACATATATGTAGGTCTATCTCAAAATTGTTAAAAATATACTTGTATTAAAAATACAGGGTCTTATCAATGGAACGGAAGGTTCTCATCTGCAGTTTAAGAACATCGACGTCCCAAGTCAAAGACTTTAAAAGATACATTTTCGCATCAATAAATGAGAAAACTAGTTATCGAACGTCTCCAATAACGAGTCTCAACACTCCTTGACGGTAAAATACTTGAAATCATTAAAATATTTCCAAAAGCTTTTAGTTCAAAAATTTCTTAGTAAAGGTAATAACTCTACTATCTATGCCTAAAATTTCTAACTAAAGCTTCTAGTAATCTACCTATAAGAAATGAAATTCGATAGATGGAACGGAGTATTCGAAAGAATAAATCGAATAGAAAGAGGATAGAAAGAAGGAATGAACCACAATACTATCTTCCATCTATGAAAATTCAATTGTCGATCGTAACTTGACAACACTAACTGCACCTGAATTTAGTCCTCCAGAGAGTGCAATATATCCTCAATATTTTCAATCATCCGATTCCTACCAAAATATTTAATAAGCATGACATATCGAGTAACAACTCCCAATTATTCAACTTATATTAAAATCTTCTAAGGTACATCCAAAACTCTTATTGGAAATCACCATCAAAATATTTATAATTAGAGAAACAAGACCTCTAACAACCTCAAAGTAAAGGACTTACTATGAAATCCTTTAATCCAATTTATTCAAAAAGTCATTACCCTAAATTATTAAAAATGAACCTTCTCATCCTCAAAAGTTAAATCACAAAACCTCAAAGAGATTAGTCACACAAATCTTATTTCACTTAACTTTTGCCAAACATAAGGCAATGCAACCGTAAATCAATATATTTATCTCTTCCAAACTCTCAATACATCGGTTTTTGCTTATAACAATATTCTTCAAGTTGGGTCATCCAAATCTAAAATTCCACAAGGTAATTATTCCCGTTAAGGTTCAACATTTAAAGCCAACAATTTCTCAAGTAACACTTAAAGAATCACTAAAATTCTTAACCACAACTACCAACGATCAATATGATTATTTCGATCCTCAAAACGATATTGCAACATTAAGCTTTCATAGTCTAAAACCACTAGGAGAGTTGCATCCTAAGTTTATCCTCAAATCATTATAATCATCTAAACATGAAATTAGTTTAATAGGATGATTAGGTACCATATTCGAAACTTCTTTCTCAAGATACCCACTCTCACCACCCTACGGTGAAATTAGATCTATATTATTTTCCTCAAATCACAAGTTCATTCTAACAAACACTAATATTCCACAAAATTCAAAGTTCTTCCTACTAAGTATAATATACCACAAACAAATGGGTATGACATCCATAAAAATGTTACAAGAGGAAGGTAAGGATTCTAATGATAAGATGGAGGAACTATCTAGAGTAATTTCCAAGAGACAAATAGGTTGGAAGAGAAAGAAGCACCTAGATAGAAGGAAGAGAGCATAATACAATAAGGAAGAGAGAATTCATAGATGAAGAAGGAATTCACTTCAATTAGGCTTGTAAATCTTAAAATCTTCGGTAGAGGATACTGTGTTGAAACACAATTCATATGTTTTGATAATGACATGTGTTTATGTAATAATGTGTTTTACTCGATATATCATATGCGTGTAATTGTGTGCTTTAGTCTTATTATAGCTAGCAACAATTATGAGAAGAAAGATCAAAGTTAGGCATAACTTTGATAAAGTTTGTGAGACAAAGTTATACCAACTTCAGGAATAACTTTGGAAGTGAACTTGGAAGTTATAGCTAACCAGGCATAACTTTAAGGAAAATCGCTTCAAACAAGATCTACATAAATATACACAAGACTCGAGATGGAGGGTCTTTGTGATCAAGATGAAGAGATGATCCGTATACTGAAGATCTTTGTGAAGATTAGATAGTATAGGTCTTCATTCGGTAACTATTCCATTCGAGAGATTTTATGTTCAAAGTTATAGCTTTAGCCAATAACTATGGATGATAAATGTTGATGCATGATTTGGAAATAAATGTGTGAAATGTTTTCAAAACTGAAAAAAGAGTTTCTTTTTAATTTATCAATAGTTCTAATAGAGAATATATTTATGAGATTCTATTGGTTAGTAATACAACTTATGGTTGTTAATGCAACTAGGGTTTCTAAGATCTTTCGATCTCAATTTGTTGTTAACCTAATTAGCCCACCTAGTGTTGCGCCAGCTAGGGTTTCGTTGGGAAACCTAGTTTTGGCCACCTAGGGGATTCGTGCTCCTAGGGTTTCGTGAGCTATAGGAATCCGGCCTCCATAGGTTTGTTTCCTTAGTTTACCTAATCTAGGATTCTACTATATCTTTACAACAATATTTTGAGATATAAAGATAAATATATTTCTATAAGATAAACCAAATAATATTTTGAGATAAAGATATTTCTAAAAGATAAGCAAATATTATTTTATGGTATTAAAGATAAATATCTTTCTTAAATATTATGATAGGGTTTTAGATCTACTATGCTTCTATTACTATAAATACTCATTCACATATCAATTGTAAAACACACGACATATACACGAAATACACTATATTCACACGGCTATTTATTTTACTAGTGTTGATTTTCCAAAATCGTTTTAAAGCAAACCTTTGAGCAAATATTTATTATTTTTAGAGTTTGTTTTTAAAAGAGTCGTGCATCAATTATTATCAATCGCTCGAGTGAATTACGTTATTGGATAATAGTACATCATTATAAGCTTACAATTCTTTAACGGGAATTTGTGTGAGTTATATTGTACTTTCTTATTAGCGTAAGATAGTATAGGGTATTTAGCGATACTCATCTGAGTTATAATCATAGTGTTGATTATACGAGTGGGTTGGTAATTTTTGTAATCCGTAGAAAGTTACTAAAAATTATTAATCGAGAATAGTGGACGTAGGTTTCAACGTGTGAAACTGAACCACTTCAAAAATCGTGTGCCTCTCTCTTATCTCTTTAGTTTTCGTTATTTCGTTATTCGCGCTTACTTTGATTAATTAATTAGTTGATTTTAATTCATAAGATCAAATAATTAATTACATATTATATAAATCGAAAAAGTGGGGCTAGTTTTTAATACTCAATTCACCCCCCCCCTCTTTCGTATTCGATCAATAGACTCTTCAATTGGTATCAGAGCCTCGTGCTCTTGAATGCCTTACAGCAAGGAGTCTGATCCATTTATCTTTTTATTTTTTTTTATTTTCCGCTGCATTTAATTTAGTTAAGGATTCCAAACATCTGAAGTGTCCGTATCGATGGGAAAGAACTACAGTATATGGAAAAATCTGATGGAACCATTCATTTCAGGGTAACGATTGGGAGGTGGCTAATCATTAAGAATGCGTCTAATAAGATCCATTGCTTTGGAACGGGCCAATGGCCACTTATATCGAAAAAAGAAAGAAAGAAGATGACTATGTTGAGGCAGATTATAAGAAAGCTGAGAAAAATTCCAAGGCTATTAGTCTGTTGCAAAACGGCATGACCCATACTGAATTTGATCGTTTCTCATCTAGTTCTACTGCCAAGGAAATATGGGATGGTCTTGAGTTAGCTTATGAGGGGACAACTGTTGTCAAAAAGCAACGCATAGCTCTACTTATGCGAAAATACGAATTGTTCTCCATGGAACAAAATGAATCGCTTGACAGCATGTCTACTCGCTTCTCCAGTATCATTAATGAATTGAAAAATATTGGAAAAACTTTTGACTCCGAGGAAATTGCCAGGAAGATCCTTAGAAGTCTATCTAAACGATGGAGACCTAAGGTGACGGTAATTGAGGAATGTAAAGACCTATCTGACCTATCTTATCAAGAGCTACTTGGAACCTTAATGGCTCATGAGATTACTCTTGATGAAGATGCGGCAAATGATAGTAATAGCAAGAAGGTGGCTTTTCAGGCCGAATCCAGTGAAAGACAAGATTCGGATCTTGAAGATGAAACAGTGTTGTTTGCTAGACGTTTTAAGAAAAAATTCTTTAATAAACCACAAGGTAAAACGTTTAACAACAACACTAAATCTTACAAAAAGCCAATTGAGTCAAAAGGGTCTCTTTCAAGTCGCGGTTGCTTCAAATGTGGGGATAATGATCACATGATCAAAGATTGCCCCACATGGAAGAAAATCAAAGACAAAAATCAACGAGACAAAACCAAGAAGGAATTCAAGCAAGTAATGATGGCTTATTGCTGGGGAGATCTTGACACAGAGGACGACGAATCAGAAGAACAGGAGGTCGCCAACTTGTGTCTAAGCAACGTCAGCCTTGACCTAATTTCTGACAGTGACAATGAAAGCGAATCCGAGATGTGTCTTGTTGGCAACTCAGATTCAGAACCAGATTCAGAAGATGACGAAGAGGTTAGTCATCTTGAACTTAAAAAGCAAGTTAAGAATTTATCTACGAAGTCTTTAATTAAGTATTTTGAAGAAGCCTTAGATCATTGTCATGAGCAGAGTCTAGAATTGAAAGATCTTAAAGAACAAATTCTTGACATTGCTGAGGAAAACCAACTTCTTAAGGCCAAAGCTAAAAAGCTAAAGTCTAAAGTTATGGCAACATCAGCTATAACTTCAGACAAGACAAATGTTGAAAAAGAAGCTCTTGAGTCTAAAGTTATAGCTAATGAAGCTATAATCTCAGAGTTGAAGCTCAACATTAAGCATCTTCAAGCCAAAGTTATAGCTAATGAAGCTATAACTTTAGAATTGAAGAAAGTCAATGAGCTTTTACAATCTCAAGCTAAGGCAAAGGAAGTTGTTATTCTTGATCATGAGAAAGTAAATTCTTTCCTTTCTCAGCAATTGAAAGATTTGAAGGCTGAATTCTCCCAAGCCAAAAGTCAACATAATGAGGAGAAACTTATCTTGAACAAACGGTTCAATGATTTTCGTGAAAATTTCAAAAAGAACAATTCCTCCAAAGACTCGAATGTAGATCATTCGTCGTGTGAAAAAGAAATTCAGTCTTTGAAGGAATTGCTCATACATGCACGAAAAGTTAATGATAAGTGGGAAGGAAGTCAAAAGGTCTTAGACTTCCTTACCGAACAGTCTAACAATAACATGAAGAAAGGTCTTGGTCATGAATGCTATAGTCGTAGAGACCACGATAAATGCAAATCCACTCCTTCTGACCGTGATTTCAGAAGAAGGAAGTACGTAAACCTTTCAGAATATCTGATTTGCAATTACTGTGGTCACAACGGTCATGTTAAAGATAATTGTGTTAAATATGTTAATGACAACAAAAATCAAACTGATTTTGTGAAAGAACATGACGTGTCTAGTGTTAATGAGTCTGAACCTGAATCTCAACGTAATGAGATTAGAAACAATGAGTTCAGGTGGTTTTATGACATGGCTTTCGATTACACATCTGTACCTTCAAAATCTAAATCTTATGTGAGTCAGAAGCAGTCATTTAAACCTAATGTGCGTCACAACAATAAAAAACAATATAATAAACCTAGCAAACCCTATCCTAAAAAGAAAAGAATTGTTAAACAGGTATGGGTTAGGAAGGATCAAATATATAGAGTCACTAACCATAAAGGACCCAACTTAGCGTGGGTACCTAAAAGTTGTATTTGATTCTCTTGCAGATAATAGTGAAAGAAAATAATCTATGGTATCTCGACAGTGGTTGTTCGAGACACATGACTGGAAACAAGAATCTTTTTCTTTCACTAGAACCCTTCAACGGTGGCAAGGTCACCTTTGGAGACAATAAGAAAGGCAACATAATCGGTGTAGGTAAGATTGGTATATCTTCTTCACATGCTATCAATAACGTATATCTGGTAGATGGCCTTAAGCATAACTTGCTAAGTATCTCTCAACTATGTGACAAAGGCAACAAAGGCGTTTTTCATTCAAATGTTTGTCGTATCATAGTTGAAGGAACTAGCAATGTTATCTTAGAAGGTCTACGTAAACGGAACGTGTATATGATTGATTTAAACAAAGTCACTACAAGTTCCTTTACGTGCATAAAAGTCACTGTGGATGATTCATGCTTGTGGCACAAGAGGTTTGCACACATCAGTCCAACAATTTTAAAGAAACTCAAGTCTTGGGATTTAGTTGAGGGTTTACCCTCAATCAAATTCGAACAAGAAAAGATGTGTGACTCATGTGCCCGTTGTAAACAAGTTAGATCCTCATTCAAACCAAAACGAGTAGTAAGTACAGAGCGTCCACTTGAGTTGGTACACATGGATTTGTGTGGACCTATGAAAGTTAGAAGTCGCGGTGGATCAAGGTACGTATTCGTCCTAGTCGACGACTACTCCAGGTATGTATGGCCTATCTTTCTCTTTACTAAAGATGAAACTTTCGATGAGTTTGTGGTACTAATGAAGCTCGCCCAACACAAATATGATAAAAAGTTAGTTTCCATTCGTACGGATCATGGCACCAAATTTGATAATCAAGCTTTTATAGAATATTGTAGGGAGAATGGTGTAGGACATAACTTTTCTGCACCACGAACCCCACAACAAAATGGTGTCGTGGAACGTATGAATAGAACATTAGAGGACATGGCTCGCACTATGCTTTTGTGTAGTGGCCTTCCTAAGAGCTTTTGGGCAGAAGCCATAAGTACTGCATGTTATGTGCACAATAGAGCTATGATTAGACCTATTCTCAAAAAGACTCCCTATGAACTTTTAAGAGGGAGAAAACCCAATATAGCTCACCTTCGTTGCTTCGGTAGTAAATGTTTTGTCCATAATAATGGAAAAAGTAATTTGAGCAAATTTGATCCACGAAGTGACGAAGCTGTGTTTGTTGGCTATTCTAATCATAGTAAAGCTTTCAAAGTTTTTAACAAAAGAACTTGTGCATAGAAGAAAGTGTTCATGTTGTATTTGATGAAGATAGTGTGCTTGAACAAGTTGAACAGAATGAAGAAGAGGACATGAATGATCCAGACTTTCGTCTCTCCAGAGATGACGTGCCAGAAAATAATGAAGAAGTTATTGAAGGAATCAATGATGAACTTGATAAATCCGCAAATGACCTTGAACAGAGAACTGAGACAATTGTTGATGATACGAATGTCTCTTCTCAAAACAAGGAAAAGGAAACTGAAGTTATAGCTGATGATGCTATAACTTTGAACCAGAACCAAGATGGTGTAACTGAAGTTGTACCAACTTCAGCTATAACCCCAGAGTCCAACTCAGGGGGAACCAATCTTGATTCTGAATCATTTGAGGAAAGTGATAGTTCATCAGATAATGATGAGCCTAGGAACTCTAAGAAATGGAAATATATGAGTTCTCATCCTATGGATAGTATCCTAGGAAGTTTGAATAAGGGAGTTCAAACGAGGCGAACTTTAAGTAACTTTTGTTCATTCTATTCTTTTCTATCTACCATAGAGCCTACCAACATAAAAGAAGCTCTTGCAGAATCAGACTGGATTGTGGCTATGCAAGAGGAGCTTCAACAGTTCGAACGCAATAAAGTATGGCACCTTGTGCCACGACCTCCTAATCGAACTGTGATTGGTACTCGATGGGTATTCAGAAATAAATTGGATGATTCAGGAGTTATAGTTCGTAACAAGGCTCGATTGGTTGTTCAAGGTTATAATCAACAAGAAGGGATTGATTATGACGAGACTTTCGCTCCAGTAGCAAGACTTGAAGCTATTCGCTTGCTCATCGCCTTCGCAGCTCACAAAGGAATGAAATTGTTCCAAATGGACGTTAAGACGGCATTTCTTAACGGTTATTTGGAAGAAGAGGTTTTTGTTGAACAACCTCCTGGATTTTTGAATAGCAATTTTCAAAACCATGTTTTTAAACTCGATAAAGCTTTATATGGTTTGAAACAAGCGCCTAGGGCTTGGTACGACAGATTGTCAAAATTTTTATTACAAAACAATTTTAAAAGAGGATCTGTCGACAAAACCCTATTTCTAAAATCCGAGGGTTCTGATTTACTTGTTGCTCAAATTTATGTAGATGATATTATTTTTGGTTCTACTAACAATAAATTGTGCAAGTATTTTTCAGATCTTATGACCTCTGAATTTGAAATGAGCATGATGGGAGAATTAAAATTCTTCCTAGGATTGCAGATTCAACAAACCAAAGAAGGCATAAAGATTCACCAACAAAAATATGTCAAGGAGCTAATCAGAAAATTTGGTATGGAGAACGCTCATCCAATGGACACACCTATGGTAACTGACAAAAAGTTGACCTTAGACGAAACTGGTAAGTCCGTAGATGAGACTACATATCGAGGTATGATTGGTTCTTTATTATATTTGACTGCAAGTAGACCTGACATTATGTTCAGCGTATGTGTCTGTGCTAGATTTCAATCATGTCCTAAGGAATCACATATGATTGCAGTTAAACGTATCTTGAGATATTTAATTGGTACATCTAATTTATATTTGTGGTATCCACTTGAGTGTAATTTCAATCTAGTAGGATATTCAGACGCAGATTATGCGGGATGTTCGTTAGATAGAAAAAGTACCTCTGGATTCGCTACTTTTGTTGGACCTTGCATAATAACGTGGGGCTCAAAGAAGCAAAATTCGGTTGCGTTATCTACTGCAGAAGCCGAATATATCGCTGCAGGACTGGTATGTTCCAACTACTTTGGTTAAAGCAACAACTATGTGATTATGGTGTTAATGTTGGTTGTATGCCTGTTTTCTGTGATAATACGAGTGCTATTGTTATTTCTAAGAACCCAGCTCAGCATTCTCGTACTAAGCATATAGACATTAGACATCATTTTTTGCGTGACCATGTAGAAAAGGGCAACATTAAACTCGAATTTTGTAGTACTGATGTTCAATGGGCTGACATTTTAACAAAGGCGTTAGCGAGAAGACGTTTTGAGATTTTGCGGTTGGAAATTGGTTTAATCGGTAGCAATTAAATTCATCTTATTTATTTTGTGAACCTGCGTGACTGGCTAGATTAAGACGAGATTATATGACTGTGTCCGCATATTTCATTGCTAGTATATTTGTGTTTAATATAATATATTTTACGTGAGTATCTTGCATAATTAGTGTTATGGAAATTGAATTATGAACCACTTATTTGCCAAAAACCTATCTTATTCACTTTCCAAAATTGAGCCAAATTCTACCCAAGTATCCTATACTAGCCGAAATTCTCAAACAAAATAACCTTACCATATCTTGTTATTTACCAAAACTCTATCCTTACCATATCCCAACAAAAATAAACACCCAATATTCTTTTCCTACCCAAACTCAAATGAAAAAAAAAAAAAAAAAAAAGGAAAGAACACATTTGGACGGCACACCCATGTGCCAAGTACAAAAGAAATACCTACCCCTTACACAATCATAATTACCCATCACCCATCACCTTTTACCATCTTAATTACTCAACCAATTTTTACCACTTCCTCTTCCACCTCACGGCACCCACATCAAACAAACACACAAACCTTCAACCTTCAACCTTCAACAATGGCTTCCACTAGATCAAAAATTGCCAAAAACCCAAATCCGAAAACCCCCAAGCCAAGCATGCCTAAAAATACCTCTTCTCCTCCCACACAACATTCACCCAACCCAAACCAAACCGAGTCGGGTGCGGGTCTCGAGGGTACTAAGAGAAGACGGTTAAACAAAGGGAAAGGAAGACTCCAAGAAGAAGCCACAACCGAAATCTTGGACGCGGTTTCCGAGGAGACCACACGGGTCACCTTCCGTGACTTCTCACCGCAAGAAACATCTTTGGGAATTGATAAACTCCGTCTTACAAAAGACGAAAGAAAATTGGTGAACCGGGTTGCTCAATATGGCATACACGGTGGTCGGTACTATCCTAAGGCTTGGTGTGACAAGTATAGGGCTTTAGGATTCTTCTCTGATTTTCTGAATTTCCAAGAATGGGAAACGGTGGCTGAGTTTTCGGGTCCGGTGTATCCGATTGAGGTAATCCAGTTCTTTTCCTCTGTTTCTTTAGACAATGGAGTCTTGCATGCCGTTATTAATGGCCGATCAGTTTCGTTTTCCGTGACGGACTTTTGTACTCTGTTTTTGGTTCCTGATGATGGAATCAAAATAAATCCGAGTACGTCATGGGAGGAACTGACGGACATGGCTAAGCTGGAGGTTAAGAAGTATTTTGATGTTGGGGCGACGGTGTCGAGTTGCGTGTTGGCTGGAAGTGTGTCACCAAAACTGAAATTTCTGTTAAATTTTTTATGGAATACTGTGATTCCGCGACGGGGCGGACGTGATAAAATTGCATGCTATGAGATGTTAGTTGTTAAGCATTGGTTGGAAGGCAATCGGGTTAATTTACCTTCTCTTGTTTTTAATCGTATTTCACAAACCGCTTTCTCGGTGACCGAAGACAAATTTTACTCTACTCTTGACTTGCCGTATGGCATGTGGTTGTCTCGGCTTTTTGAGTCAAAGGGAGTTGTTAATGTGCAAAATTATGGGGTCGCGGTAAAAGATGAGATGTGTGATACGTTCTTGAAATTTATGAAGCTTGATGCTAATGGTCCGGAGTTGTTGTTTTTGGTGAAGGGAGGTACGGTTGGTATGCAGTCGGGTGGGGCTGATTTTTCTGTGATTGAATCAAAATTGGATATGTTCATTGGTAGTATTATGGAGCGCTTGGATGCGCAGGATAAGAAAATTGAGACGGTTTTGGACACGGTTGTTCAAGCCGTGGGCATGGGTTCTTTGGCTCAACCCGTGACCAAGGTGGGTCGGGTGTGAGTCATGAGATGAGGACATGGATGGATGGTGTGGATGATCGCCTTGCTAAGTTGGAACGAAATATTATCGATTGTAAGCAAGAGGCGTATAGGCAAAGGGATAGGATGACATTCTTGGTGAGCCAAGGCGGGTCGTTGGTTAAGAGCGGGACGGAGATGCGTGAGGGAATGCGTACTATATACGATGCGACGGAGGCTCTTTCGCTGAAAGTCCGGAACTTTGATGTTTGCCTCACCGCTCAAGCTTCTCATGTGTCAAATTGCCTTGACCGTCTTTCCACTCTTGAGTACCGCACTAGGCCCGGTTATGTCGATCCTAACAAAATCCGTCAACCCAAAATGCCTTGATTTTTCTATCCTTGGTTGTTTTAACTCTTAAACTACTAATCCTATTCGGCCCATTTGGCTTATTTTGACATTGTCTATTCGGCCCAATGGCAACTAACAATATATTTTGTGGTTTGTAGTTTAATCAACATTTGCACTTTATTTTGCTTGATATATATCGTCTTATATTGCGTATTTTGCATATCTATTTCTTGCCTTGACATGTGTTATTCTAGTCGTTTCATGTCTTTGTTCTTGTCTTTTCAATGATGCCAAGAGGGGGAAGAAATGATATGATTTGAGTCTTTGCTTAAGCTTGCTCCTTGTCAAGACTCGTTATCTCTTAAATTCTCTCAAGCTATAACTTTGGCTAAGTTGTTTTGTTCTTGCGATCAAAGTTGCTATAACTTTGGAGTGCTTTGTTGAGGGGGAACTATTACTTAGTCACATTGTTAAGTAGATCTCTTGAGAAAATCATATGAGACTTGTCATCATCAAAAAGGGGGAATTTGTTGGACCAATTTCATAAGTTTTGATAATGACATGTGTTTATGTAATAATATGTTTTACTCGATATATCATATGCGTGTAATTGTGTGCTTTAGTCTTATTATAGCTAGCAACAATTATGAGAAGAAAGATCAAAGTTAGGCATAACTTTGATAAAGTTTGTGAGACAAAGTTATAACAACTTCAGGAATAACTTTGGAAGTGAACATGGAAGTTATAGCTAACCAGGCATAACTTTAAGGAAAATCGCTTCAAACAAGATCTACATCAAACTACACAAGACTCGAGATGGAGGGTCCTTGTGATCAAGATGAAGAGATGATCCGTATACTGAAGATCTTTGTGAAGATTAGATAGTATAGGTCGTCATTCGGTAACTATTCCATTCGAGAGATTTTATGTTCAAAAGTTATAGCTTTAGTCTATGATTTTGAATGATAAAATATTGATGCATGATTTTGGAAATAAAATGTTTTGAAATGTTTTCAAAAGTGAAAGAGTTTTATTTTTATATTTATCAATTATTTTAATAGAGAATATATTTATGAGATTCTATTGGTTAGTAATACAACTTATGGGTTGTCATGCTACCTAGGGTTTCTAATATATTCTATCTCAATTTGTTGTTAACCTAATTAGCCCACCTAGTGTTTGAGCCATCTAGGGTTTCGTGGAAACCTAGTATTGTGCCACCTAGGGTTGCGTGCCTCTTAGGGTTTCGTGAGCTAGAGGAATTCGGCCTCCATAGGTTGTTTCCTTAGTTTACCTAATCTAGGATTCTACTATATCTTTACAACAATATTTTGAGATATCAAGATAAATATATTTCTATAAGATAAACCAAATAATATTTTGAGATAAAGATATTTCTAAAAGATAAGCAAATATTATTTTATGGAAAGATAAGTATCTTTATTAAATATTATACTAGGGTTTTAGATCTACTATAATTCTTCTACTATAAATACTCATTCACATATCAATTGTAAAATACACGACATACACGAAATACACAACAACCACACGGCTATTTATTTTATTTGTGTTGATTTTCCAAAATCGTTTTAAAGCAAACCTTTGAGCAAATATTTATTATTTTTAGAGTTTGTTTTTAAAGAGTCGTGCATCAATTATTATCAATCGCTTGAGTGAAATACGTTATTGGATAATAGTACATCATTATAAGCTTACAATTCTTTAACGCGAATTTGTGTGAGTTATATTGTACTTTCTTATTAGCGTAAGATAGTATAGAGTATTTAGCGATACTCACCTTGAGTTATAATCATAGTGTTGATTATACGAGTGCGTTGATAATTTTTGTAATCCGTAGAAAGGTACTAAAAATTATTAATCGAGAATAGTGGACGTAGGTTTCAACGTGTGAAAATGAACCACTTCAAAAATCGTGTGCCTCTCTCTTATCTCTTTACTTTTCGTTATTTCGTTATTCGCGCTTACTTTGATTAATTAATTAGTTGATTTTAATTCATAAGATCAAATAATTAATTACATATCATATAAATCGAAAAAGTGGGGCTAGTTTTAATACTCAATTCCCCCCCCCCCCCCCCTCTTTCGTATTCGATCAATAGACTCTACAGAGAGGATGGCGGCGGCGTGGGTAAGGCGGCAGGAGGATTTGTGTCGGTTGTTGATGTTGGTGGTGGTTGGGTTGTGGTAGTTGGGTGAAATGGAAGATGAGTTATTATTTTGGGATTTTGAATTTATTAGGGTTTTAGAGAGAGATGAGAGGATAGATATTGTGTGAGATGAGAGAGAAGTAGTTGGAAGAAAAAGCTTATATATTGAATTAGGGTAGATTAGTGATTAATTAGTGAAAAGTAGAGAGATAGTGGTATTAATGACCATTTAGGAGTAACAATCTCAATCATCCATCTCCCTCATCCAATGGTCACAAAGAGGACTCATGGACTCACTCTTTTGGGATGGACTCTCTTG
>JAIUZE010045601.1:0-15593 GCA_022085475.1 Heliosperma pusillum | reverse complement strand
TTTGCGGAAAGAAAAAAAAAATAATTTAAATACATAACGAAGGGTGTCATAAATAAAAAGGGTCATTACAAAAGAAAATTAATATTATACATAAGAATTATACAAGACGGGAGACATATCTCCCGTATAAATACGGAATAAAACGAGTGTATAATAATATACAATCTAAGAACCGAATATATAGGTCCCAAGGGAAATACTTCGCTCCTAGCTCGTCAATGTACCCCAAATAGGCATTCATTCACCACCTTTCGACCGCATTAATATAAACAACGGAAGCCACAGTCAGTGGGGAGTAACTCCGAGTCCTCCCAGCCACGAAATGTCGAGTTTGATGAAACATGAATAACATAAAAGCAATGTATATGGAAAATACAAAACTTACACATATATGATATGCTTTTCATGTTATGAAACAGATAACTAACAAATAACCCAGCATGTGAAAGCTATCATGTGAAACCGATAATAAACTATAACTCGAGGTAGTGAAGCTGGTATGCTAGCTCAGAGGTTCCTCTCAGAAACATGGCCATGATACACTCCAAACCCTAATCAACACGTAAACATGTGAATCAGTTAACAATCGGTAATCCAAACTCTATCAATCCTAGCCGGCTTGCATCTCACCTTCTAGAACTCATAGAATCATACAAACATGAAAGACCAATACGTCTACCAACAGGCATAAGTTCTTAGGACAGTCAATAGTCGACTTCTGTAACTCGAGTCTATACCACAAGGTAGGAAAACATCCTAGTCCTAGACTGATCAGACCTAGCGACAACAGCTACCCCATTCCTCGTCTCATTACCAAAAGTACATGAGAATCTCTACTAGGCGACCCCCTAAGCAGAGTTGGCTAGTACTTAAGCTGGCTCCATTCCCAAAGTGGAAGCAATTAGGCAGCCATGCCCCCTGCTTGGTATCAAAAGGCCCAAGTCAGTGACACAAAAGCTATCAAGCGGTGAAACATATACTCGTTAAAGATAGTAAGGCCTATCAATGTCATGGTCCAAGATACTCATTTAGAATTAGAATGGTCAAGACGCCATATACTCATAATCCTCTATGGGTACTTAGTCAACACGACACCAACCATATAATCAAACAGTCACGGGAAAACATCCTATCATGTGACTAATTGCATATCAATAATAATCAAATATCATATCTCCTCATATCTACTAAGGCTAATTCAATAATTAAATACAACCTTACTTGAAGACAAATCCCCGACCCGAGTCCCGCGACGGGTCATCAGTCAAAACGGGGCTGACTAGATCTTAGTTTGACCAAACCCGTTTGATCAAACCGGCTAGAAACAGAGTCGTTACCACATAGACTTAGACATAAAAGTCAACATATTCATTACATGTTATTTTATTAAAACTTCTAACATGCGAATTAATATATCATACCAAAACCCGTTTGACTAAAAGAATATTAAATTAAACTACGATCTCGTCTTATAATTTCTAACATGTGAGAAATAATAATTTAATGAAAAAACCCTTTTAATTAAATATTTTACTTATTAATATTTCTCGCTTGCTAATTATTACAAAACGCGATAAAATAACAATAACTCAAAAACCGTCACAAGTCCCAAAGTGGGACCCACGGGCTGACTTTTGGGCCTAACCCAACATGGGCCTGAATGGGCCCACGGGCCTGTTTGGGCTGTTTTGGCAGATTTTCCAACTTTTACTAAAACCGTTTCCTAATATTTCCCGCATGCTTTAACATAATTAAAACTCGTCAAAACAACAACCAAACAATCAAACATCGACACAACCCAAAGACCAAAACCCGGACCCACCATTGACCAACCCAGACCGGCCTGGACCGGGCCTGAACCGGCCTGAACCGGCCTGGTTTGGGTCCGGTTTTCAGCCCTCCTCCACGGTTCAACCACATCAAACACCAAATTAATTCCAACATGTTTTTAATTAACAACATCCATTTTTAAACATCCAATTCAACCATCAATCATACAAAAATCATGATTATGAAGAAATCATAAAAATATGTCAAGAACACTAATATGTTTATAAATTCATACAACATAATAAAATTTACAACTTATCATGTTACTAATTAAAAATCATAAATAACCATAACATGAACAAAACTAAAGATGAACCAAAACTAAAGAAAACAAAAGCTATGTAACATATATCCGTCGAGTAACTCGGAATCGTTACCTTAGCTAGACAAGTCATTTAGCACCAAAATAAGAAGTATTAACCAAGAAACCCTCCTACTAATCTTCACCCAAAATATACGAGTCTCCAAACTCGTCTTCAAAATCTTCCCCTATAAGAAATGACAAGAAAAACATTATTAGAACTTAAACTTAATTTTCCATAATTAAATGTTGAAAATGATTTTGACGGAATTGAAAATAAACCGTATTAGAAGATGGAGAGCGAAGAGGAGATTCTAGAATTATAATTTAGGACGAATTTAATTAAGAAATAAAGATTTTATGAGGATTTTGCTCAAGAACGATGAAGAACGGATGAAGAACGCTCAAGAACACTCAAGAACGATTAAAGAAAGTGATAATTTGATCTTAATTTGATTTGTTGAAAAATGAAAACTTGTTAGTGAGTAGTGATGGTTGGATGAGCCGTGTACATATAGAAGGATTAGGGAGTCGGGTTTTGAAATTGTTGTTACGGAATTGACTCGCGTTTAATAATTATATTACGGTAATCGATTAAATATAATTCGATATTAAGTTAATTACACCAAATATCTAGATATTATGATATTGTAATCAAAAGTAATGAAAATATCAAGGCCTAAGAGAGGACCAAAGGAGCCGTGTGGTATGGTGAGGAATCGGTCTGATTTTGAGCGATTTGCGAAATCTTCGTTGACGGATCGATAAAGTTAATAAATATCTAGATATTATGATTAGTTTAATCAAAACAATTAAATATCTAATTGTGAGTGGAAAACGATGACATGGGCGTGTGACTCATGCCAAAGTCGAGTTTCGATTTTGTTTCGGGATTTGCGATGACTCGGGAATAGTTAAATGACGTTCGGTTAAAACCGTAAAAGTTATTCGTTAAATTCCGAATAAATTCAAAATAATTATATTAAATTATGATAAATCTTAATAAATCTAAATAAAAATAAATCAAAAATATTATTTTTTTAAATAAAATTTCGGTCTTCAAACTTACAAGGCGAGTCGGGAAAAGTCAACGAAAGTCAAAGTCGACTTAAAAGTCGAGAAAAGTCAAAGATGACTTAAAAGTCAAGAAAAGTTTATGACGACTTAAAAGGCAAGAAAAGTCAATGACGACTTTTAAAAAGTCAAGAAAAAGTCAAAGACGACTTAAAAGTCAAGAAAAGTCAACGATGACTAAACACGGTCTTTTCATGAAATCTCAGAAATTCCAAATACGAACGCGGAATTTCAAAATACGACTCGAAACAATAAATTCTATTTTAAAAACTTAAGTCTACTGAAAAGTGTTAGTAAATATTTTTACTAGAAAAATTGGGTACTTTTCGGGTTGTTACAGAGTGGTGGTGGTGACAGGCGGGGGTGTGAAAGCGGTCGGCCCAGCCTGTTGAGAACCCGACGGCTCTCCAACATCCCTCTGCGGGGAAGCTATCTTCCTCTTCTTAGTGGAAGAGGAAGGTGTAGTAGTGAAAGGTAGATGGTAAACAGAGGGGAGGGGTTTACCCCTCTCGCAGTAGTGAGAGGTGAAAGAGAAGGTAATGTAGGGCAAGGTAAGACAACGGATGTGGAACCACATATCTTCTACACCCGACGCCCAGAGCCCGTGATCCAAGTAAACCCGACCATGACAGGTATATCTAGGTCGACGCCAGGTCCTAAGCGCGAATGAGTCATAGGGAAGTCTGAATAAAGGTGGCGGCCAATCTTACTGACCAGACCGCCACAGACTACGGCGCTAGACACCCTAGACTCTTGGTTCTTCCAATGAAGAGCCACTAAGTAAGCTATGTTCAGGACAAACGGGGTACCACTATCGACGTTCAGGTACCCCGCTAAAATGGCTAACTCAATGTTGTTGAGGTTGTTGGGTTGTGGTCTAGCGAAAATCGACTCGCCTAAGAGTCGCACAAAATAGCGCAGCGAGGGGTGGTGAACGTGGGCCACCTTACGAGTGCCGTAAGGTGTGTGAGAAAGGGCGGTCCAAGCCTGGGTCAAAAACTTCCTAGGAGCTGCCAAAAGACCGTCACTCGAAAGACCCAAAACTTCCCCAAACCTAGCTAAAGTCCAAGAATGCGACTCATTAAAGAGTTGGAAATGAATGCAAGCCCTAGACGGTGAGGTAACATACATATCGGCCTCAAAAGTATAGAAACTGAAAAACTCAAGCGTAGGTACTCGATATGTATACTCCCTCATCGAGGCCAAACCCGACATCCCCGTCCCGTTAAGTAATAGGCAAACATCAGTAAATAAACCTAGCTCCTCTAGGTCGGGACGGTGCAGAAAACGGCTCAAATGGATAGAGGAGTCAAGTAAATAAGATAACCGTTTCCGGTGAATGCTAGAATTGACTTGTACCTCCCGAATCTGTGGTAGTGGCCCAAGACACGCCACGCTAGATGGCTGACTAGCAGCCTTGAGAGCCTTCTGGGGTGCCAATCCTCGAGTAGTAGCTAGCTTATGTGCGGCTAGCTGGCTGGTAGTCGCTGGAACAACGGCCTCAGCAGTGACCGTGATAGCTGTCGGAGTCTCAGTATGCTCCGTGGAGACCGTCTCAGCAGCAGTCTCGGTAGTGGTGACAACCTCGGGGACCACGGACTGACTGGGGACTGAACTTGACTCCATGATTGTTGATGATTACCCAAATATTAGCAATTAATCGATCGAATTCGAACAAATCGAATTAGCAAACCCTAAATTCACGAAATCTTCAAATAAATCGAAATTATAGGTGAAAAAGAAAGGGCTTTTCGATTAATTGCAATAGTAAAGTACTAGGGTATATGTAATTGGTAATTAATTTGGATATTAACACGAATTGCAGGTAAGATTATACAGAAAAATCGAAAGATGAAGAACAAAAGGGGAATTGGGATCGAGTAATTTGAAAGAGGTTCGAAGACTTCTCTTATATAGGTAGGTTAGTTCGATCGATCGAGTAGAAATTCTACTCGATCGAGAACTTTTTCAGTCAAGACCGCTCGATCGAGTAGATCTGATTTACTCGATCGAGCACTTTCTTTTGGTGATCCTCAGTTTACTCGAGCGTTTTGAATTTTCCTCGATATATTTGAATTCCATTTGATCGAGGTCTTTTGCTTCCCCAAGTCTCTCGATCGAGTAGCAATTTACTCGATCGAAAGGTTTCCCTATTTGCACAGCCTTCGACTTTTAGCATTTGATTTCCGCTTCTTTTTCCTGCAAAAACGATACAAGACGATACCCAAAAAAATACCAAAAAAATTGTCTAACAGGAAAAGTAAATTGTTTATCTAAAGTACGGATTATAACGTAACGTCTAATCTAAGTAGATAGTCTAATTGTCTAATTGTCTAATGAAAACGTAATAAATTGTTATTTACAAATTGCACGGGGTTGCAAACCCGGCTAATAACCAAATAGTTTTGCGACAAGGCCACCGTCAGGCCTTTGACTTGCGGAATTACCCTCAGCTGCGGTAATTTCCGACTTCTTTTTCCACACATACACTCTTTTCTTGGATTCTAGCTCCACTTCCAAATCACTCGAATATGTGCGAACTCCTTTGTCCTTCTTGGACTTCTCCTCGATACCATCACGCGAACATGGCTCTCCCTTCTTCAGCTCCAATGTTGCCGATCTATTATCTGTAAGACAACACACAACGGAGCGTTCCTCCAAGTTGCTCCCAAGCTGGGGCGGAGGTGTTACGGTAGCAATAGGAATTTCACAGACAGGAGCTATAGGCTCGATAGGAACCGAAGCTTTGTCATGCGTAAATAAATCAGGTGTGATGTCAGCTAAGGGAAGCGCGTGACAAGGTGAAACAAGCATGGGACCTTTACTAGTACGAGACTCAGTGAAAACTGGTTCTCCCCACCTATCTGAAAAGTTAATGTCCTTAACCCGACATCAATAACCGCTTGCGCAGTATGAAATAACGGTCTTCCCAAAATGATGGGAGTATGAGAATCCTCAGGTATGTCTAATACTATGAAGTCGAACGGGATAAAGAATCTCCCTATTTGCACAGGTACATCCTCTATGACTCCTAAAGGTCGGGACAAGGTCCTATCTGCCATTTGCACCGTCATGTTGGTACACTGAAGCTTGGTGAAGCCTAACTGTTTGGCTAAAGACAAAGGTAAGACGCTAACACTAGCTCCTAGGTCACATAACGCATTATCTATAAGATAGGTACCTATATGACATGGTATGGAAAAGCTACCTGGGTGGACAGTTTAGGTGGGCATTTGTTTTAGAGGAACGCGGAGTGTTCCTCAGTCAAAGCTACAGTCTCTACAGTATCGACTGACCTCTTACGTAAAAGAATTTCACGCATAAATTTCAAGTAAGAGGGTACCTTTAATAAGAGGTTTGCGAATGGAACATTCACCTAAAGATCGCGTACAATGTCAGCGAACTAAGCAAATTCCTTCTCGACCTTAGCCTTCTTCAACCGACCGAGAAACGGAACTGGAACGTCAGGTGATCACGTTGCATATCCTTGACAATCGCGTTGTTAATCATCCGCTTGCTTAACCTCTTCAATCGAGCTTCTCGCTCATTAGGACCCATCGATCGAGTATCGATGTCACTCGATCAATCATTCTTGGAACTCAAACTGCTCGATCGAGCAGCATCATTAGTCAAAATATTTGATCGAGCAACTGAACCCTCTCGATCGACCAACTGCCTCTCTGATTCACTCGATCGAGGAACAGCAACCTCTCGATCGAGTGAATTTCTCTTCAAATCATTCGATCGAGTAGAAAAAACTCCTCGATCGATTACATTATCAGCATCAGCCTTCGAAACATTGGGATGCGCACCAGAGATATCAGCAACAGTACCAGCAGGACTGTCATAAGCGAGACCGCTTCGCAGAGTGATCATGTTCAGTGTCTCCTTGTTCTTATCGGTCTGGGACGGTAACTGGGCAGGTTGCTTAATCGATCTAGCTCTCGCCAATTGAGCAATCTGTGACTCCAAGAGTTTAATGGTAGCATTCGTTGCTTGATCATATTTGCTCAATTGGATAGCTAAAGCTTGTATCATCGACTTTAGCTCTCCAACTTCTGAAATTCCTCCAGATGAGGAACTAGCTTGCTGTGAAGACTGGATTTTTTGGAATCCTTGCTTGTGCGGCGGTAGATAAGTCGGCTGCTGTGGTGGAGTAGTAGGATTTAGAACATTCTGGCTTGTCCATCTCAAATTGGGATGGATATTCCCCTGATTATAGTACCCACCCCCTTGACGATATTGTTGAAAAGAGCAAACTTGCTCCTTTTTTGCAAGACAATCTACAGCCGTGTGACCAATTTCGCCACACCTTTCACAAGTGATCACTTCATCTCGCTGCAGCAAATGAACCGTCTGCTGGTTATCTGCAGCTTGTTTCTCCCATTTGTCAAGTCTGGCATTCAGTTTATCAAATTTAGCATCCAGGCCGTCAGAATCAACACTAGCTACTGTCCGTGTACCACTTCGCGGATTACCATATTCAGCACAGTGGGTTGCCATCTCCTCAATCAATTTCCAACCCTTATCATCATCTATCTCCTTCTAGAATCTCCCATTTGATGCAACATCTAAGATAGCTCGATGATCATCAAACAACCCGTTGTAAAACTGGTTACATAAGAACCACTGTTCGAACCCATGGTGTGGAACAGACCTCACTAGCATCTTAAATCGATCCCAGAACTCATAGAGATTTTCATGAACTGTCTACTTGAAATTTGTAATCTGACCCCTCAAAGCATTCGTCCTCTGTGGTGGAAAATACTTCTTGTAAAAGGCCAGTGCAAGTGTAGTCCAGTCAGTAATGCCAAGTTCTTCTCTATTCACATTCTTCAACCAATCCTTGGCATTGTCGGTAAGAGAGAAAGGGAACAAGACCTCCTTGATCTTGTCTTGTGTCACCCCTTTAGAAACTGGAATAGAAGAGAAGTAATCAGCAAAAGTCTCCATATGCTATCTCGGATCTTCCCCAGCCACACCCCTATACTTGTCCTGGTGAACAAGCTTGATATAAGACGGACGAAGATCAAAAGAAGTTCCATCTTCGTCCGTTGTAAGTTTGAATCCCTGGTGTATACATGCAGCGGTGGGCTCAGAGTGACTAGCAATGTTAGGCATCTTTGCTTATACGGTAGTCTCAACAGTCGAATCTTCCTCGAAAATAAAACTGTCGAAGACGGATTCAGAAGTACTCAAGTCTTCCTCCTGAACAGTCTTATCTAACCCTCTCTTTCTGCGTAAGAAAGTTCTTTCGGGCTCTGGATCAGCTTCCACTAACTCGAGCCTTTGGGACCTGCGCATACACAACTATAGAGAGAAAAATAAGAACAGTCTTAAGGAATTATAAATTCCTTAAGACGAAACAGAAGTAAAAAAATAGAAAATTAAATTGCCTCCCCGGCAACGGCGCTTAATTGCTGATGCGAGTCGTTATACACCAAAAATAAAAGCCTAAGTCTACTAACTAAAGAAGATAGCGGAAGTAGGGTCGATCTCCACAGGGAGGAAATTAACTAACTGTAATCTAAGTCTGCCAGTCACAGTCTGAGGGTTTTGATTTGGTTTTAATTAAACTAAATAAGATTTAAAGGAAGAGAAATAAAGGTAGAGATTAACACGAAATAAATCAGATAATGGAAAAAAATATGCTAGGATTCGGTCTACTTCCATATCGGCATCTACGGGTCAACTAAGTCAGTCAATCTATCAATGAGAAGGGCAAGGGTTTTCTCCTCTCGGTCTCAAACCACCCTAGGGATTTTCCTAATTAACTCTCGTCCTCTTAGGAGTCACCTATCAATTCAGAGCAAGCCTTTCCCTTCCAATCTCTCGATCCAGGTCGGGGTTAACTTCCTAGCTAGTCTCCTGCGTGCACTCATTGGACTAACCTCAATTATACTGCTTAGAATGATTCTCATATTCAAGACTAACTAAAATACTTTATCCTATCATGCCTGTATTGAAGCTTTCCTCATCCTAACATACAAGGAAATTAGCTACTAATACTATTAATGATGCTAGCAATAAAGACGATTTGATATATGACATTAGACATGATATAATCGTAATTAACAAGCATAAAAAACAATGACGCAGCAATTAAGAAAGGTAAACAATAATTAAGATTAAAACAAAGGTTAAGAATAAAGGAGAGAAAAGAGTTTACAATCTTAGCAAATCTGGCGTAAAGAACAAATTCACGTCGATAATAAACCCGAATGTAAACTTAAAGAATAAGAAAGTTCAGAAACTAATGTTGAATGATTATTGTCTGCTAAGTAGTTTATAATAATCAATCCCCCTCCCTAATGACGAAAATAAGAGTCTTATATAATGCATAACACGACTTTTAACCTAATTAATCTATGGACTCAAGGCCCGTAATAGATTCCACTCGATCGAGGGAAAATTCCCTTCGATCGAGGCTTTTATTCGAGGATATCGGTCGATCGAGGACTTCATCCTCTCGATCGACCAATTCTTCAACAGCTACCCCTCGATCGAGCAAATGACAGCTCGATCGAGGTCTTCTTCATCCGTACTCTCCTCGATCGACCAAAGATATGGTCGATCGAGGTCTTCTGGCCTAGCATGTAGTGTTGGTCGTGGCTTTGGGCTTGATTGTGAGCGGTTTCACGCTTTCCCATGCAAGAGCTTCTGTTCCGTTTCTTCCATTCTCCTAAATACATGCAAAGTGGACTGTTTTGTCTCGGTTTCCGCTACCAGCTTGTACCTACAAAATGGTAATGAAAGTACAAAGTAGCCAAATAGGGGCATATAGTGACATAATATCCCCTAAATGACATAGAAATGCGTGCATAAATGGACTAAAAAGTCTATATAAAATACACGCATCAATTGCTTAATTAATCGACTATTAATCCTAATATCAATGTTAATTCGTCTTCAGATTTTCTAAATTCTAATTCTTTTCTTTGAACCTTTCTCATGTAAATCAATTTTAATATTTAGTTTATAGTTTTATTTAATCATTGTAAATTGTATGATTTTATTTGCCTTTCACATGTAATCAATCTTAAAATCCTATTTCGACTCAATTTATTTCTAAACTACATGTTCAACCGACATAGTTAATTCACATGCTAGGATTAAATTGTGGATGCTGCATTGCATGCATATAATGACTACATATCGAGTAGAGAAGAGTTTCCCTAATCATTAGTATAGGCCACTATCGAGGCGGGCGGGATTAGGTGTTCGATTAAAGAACTTCCTAATACGTACCCTCACCCCTTACTCCAGATCTCTGTGAACATCCGTGTTCATTGGCATCCACGAGAGTCATTCTAGACATAAAATGTTAAGGGTAACGAGTTCTTGGTTTTCATGTCATTACTTTGTGTTTTGACATGACATGAGGTATTCGAACAGTTCCAACTTCTCACAAAAGTTGGTGGCGACTCCACAAATGCGTATTTCTACGCTTGTCCCTCGTTTCTCCATCCGTGGTTCCCCACGCACCACGGCCCGGAAAGGATCGCGAATCCGTGTATCACAGTTTGGCGAATCCACTGGGGAATAATATGTAGGAACAAGGTTAAGAAATAATAGTATTTAGGAGACAGTTGTCGGTTTTCATTAGTCGACCTTCCTAGGTCGTTTTATTCGGCCTTCCTAAGCCCAACCCAACCCTTTCGACCAATCGTCCTGTCTCGACGGTCAAATTCTTATTTGGGCCTAAGGATGGATAGCAATTGACGTCAACCATATCATGGTGTGTACTCATGTTAGCATTAACGGCTTTCACTACTCGAGGAAATGGACTAATGATCGGTTCTGTCGCGGTCCCGAAACAAAAATAATTTACCCGGACTAGGCTAACAACATAAGGAATATAATTAGGGAAGTAGGGTGTCGATCCTCAGGGAGTACGTGTTACTTATGAATTGTTATGGATTGGTTTTCATTTAAAATCGAGTCACTTGAGTTGTTTGTCTGAACTATTAACATAAAATAAAACGACAAGAATATAAATGACGATATGTAAGAGCAAATATGTAAATTACAAAACAAAAAACCCAGAACAGACGACATACCCGATTGGGTTGTCACGTACCCGATCGGGGAAGTCCTCTGATCCGAATATTGACAACTAATTTCTAACTAAAGACGGTATTTAAATGACAATATTGAAAGTCTAACTAGCTGAACTAATTAACCAGAGAATAACAATAATAAAAACTATCTAGGAACGGGAATAAAAAGACGATAAACTAACTAGATAACGATAAAGTAAACTATCTAATAACAGAAATAAAAAGACAATAAAATAAACTATCTAAAACGATAAATTAAACTAACTAATCAAGTTGATATAGTGAAAGAGAAATACATGTAAAACTAGTTAAAAGTTTCATAGTTACCAATATTAGAATTACTTATGATTGTCTAGGCCTTGTAGCGGTATATTCCTTCCGGATTCGTACCGACCTTTTAGTGGGTCCTAACGTCCTTTCAGCATGGTTAAGTCACTAAACCCCTATTGATAGTCCTAATTCCTATCCCAACTCTCGTCATAAAGATAGAAATGACTAATACAAACAATTGTTTATGGCCACTAAACAAAGTTATAGAATTTGACACGACCAAAGGAAGAAACAATTTAGACGGTTCAATTGGTAACTACTCTTCTTATAATTCATTTGACTTGTAAATCATTTCAAATATTACAACTCTATTTATTTTATTTACACAATAATAATTTTACAATATTAGATTTAATCTAATCTATGTGATTATGTGATTAAGTAGATTAGCAAGAAAAAGATATATGAAATTAGACTATGAAATGTAAGTACTAAAGTGATTATGGTGATTATGTCAACAATCATTCTAATGATATTTTTAAGGATTATATGATTAGGTAAATTATAATGTGACATGCTAAATAATACTTTGGTTTTAACTAAATTGATTTTAGGTTGATTTCCTACTAACAACAATATTGTGAAAATGATACTAATGAGATTATAATTCATGGTGGTTAAAATTGCATAAGTAAATAAGATTAGAGAATTACCGATAAGGAAAATGAATATATAAGAATGAAAGTAAGAACAAATACCCAATAACAAAAGCTAAGTAAACACTAGAGAAATACTAAGAAAGCTATAAAAACTTGTAAGAAAATGTGCTAAAAGAAGTGATAATAGATTATTAGATTATTGTAAGATTGTGTGTTTTTATGCTTGGATGATCATTGGCTTTTATAAGGCTGCATGGCTGCTGATCCTCTTGCTTATTCGTACCCTAGTCAATGCATTAAACCTCCCATTTAAGCTCGGATTGAAGAAGAGCCAAGTAACGTCTTCTTGCAGAAATACCCGATCGGGTAACAGGCAATCCGATCGGGTTTTTGTGTAAGTCGGATTTTCCGTCTTTTCATCTTAGGCACGGAATCCTATGCCTTAGTCTTTGGTCAATGCATTACGGAATTGGGCTTGGGCTGATCTTATCTTGACTTGGGTTGAGTTTTCTTCTTAAAGTCCAAAGCCAAAATCCAAATTGAGTCCATTCGAGGAAAGATGTAGCGGAATTGTAATGAAATTGTGAACTGGCTATCATCAATTCCTTGAAAACTCGTATCCTAGTGTCTTTGCTCCATAAAGTAGCAAAATATAGCAAAACCGCTTCATTTTCTATAAAACGAGCCAAAACACGCAAAACAACTAGAATAGCAGTATTAGCTCGTTAATCACTTAACAAAGTGCATAAATCATATAGAAATCGAGCTAAAACGGGGGATAAATCAATACAAAATTTCACTTATCAAACTCCCCCAAGCTAAACCCTTGCTTGTCCTCAAGCAATCATAACAATCATAACTAGGACAAGGGTAGCTAACGATGATCAATCCATCATACAAATCTCAAAAAGTAAGCTCTAATAAGTAGATGAATCATAAACCCACAGCAACAAGGGCGAAAGAAAAATGCGAAACATGGTTGAGATTTACATAACGGCGCAGCATAGAAAATATTCTTCGGACTTTTTCAGCTCTTGCATGATCTTTTGACAATGGACTCTCACGGTACACTCGTCACTCAAATTTTTGTAAATTAGGAAATATTAGGTAAAATTTGAAGTGACACTCACCTATCTACAACTTATAAGAATGTGCCCGCAGTCTAGTATGGTAGACAATCCAAAATCATTAAGTAAAACTAATCATGATCAAATTATAATGTAAGAAGCACTAGTAAAATAAAGAAGAGGCTTGGGAAATTTGGGTAAGAAAGTGGACAAATGAATTTGGTCATGTGGAGCTTAAAGTCAAGCTAGTAATAACCAAATGTGTAGTGGATACTCAATCCAAATCATACCAATTCCCATCGATAATAATCAAAGCCAAAAGCAGCATATTGGCTTATTAAACATTAGAATCAAGATACAACTTCCCATAATTTTCTTTCTTTTCATTTCATGGAAGCGTTTTTCCTCTTTTCTTTTCTCTTTTTCTTCTTTTGAGCTTTTAATTTCATTTTTCATTTTTCATCGTTCTTTCAAAGCTCTTTTTTTTTTTCTCTCTTTCACCAAAACCCGGAAATCAGTAATCCCGAGACGGCTCACACCAAATGGTGGAATTATCATATCATCGTAAAAACACAAAACACCTCTACACAAATAGTTGGTTACTAGCTCAACAAGGGTAGGCAAATTTATAATGTAGCTAGAAAGAAGGGTGTTTTATTGTGAAAGGTGAACAAGAGATTGAATGGCTTCAAAATGTAGATCATGACAATAATACTTATAGAAAATGGAATAAAAACCATACTTGTGCGTTTTGATGTAACACAGACTATAAGGAGAAACTATTCACTCCTAAACTGGGATTGGGTTCAGATGTACCGACCACTTGGAGGCTCTACCTTACAATATGAGTAGCTTGCCAAAGTCAAGATCAAGCTTAATTAAGTCCAAATGCAATTCCCTATCTACCGTGTACAAGACATCCCCATGAATGCACAATTCCTCATAATAAAACGAAACATCAGCTTATAAAAACTACAAAATGAGAAATGTAAGATGGAAATGATCTTTTCTTTTTGATTTTTTCGATTTTTTTTTTTAATAAACTAAACAGAAACTAAGAAAATAAAAAGAAAATAAACTAAAAAGAAAACTAAAAATCTAAATGCAATCCTAAATGCAGTTCCTAAATGCAAATCCTCCCCCAAGCTAAAACTTCACATTGTCCTCAATGTGCATGCGATTATAACAGAAACAAACCGAGAAACGGCTAATAGCACATGGAACAGAGAAACGATATGAAATTCTAATGGGAAAAGGCAAAATAAAACTAAAAATGTGAAAAATAAAGAAAAAGAATAAAATTCTTACAAAATGGCCAGCCTCCCCCAAGCTAGTATAAACAAAGGAAGCTCATTGTAACAACCCGAAAAATACCCGATTTTTCTAGTAAAAATATTTACTAACACTTTTTAGTAGAACTTAAGTTTTTAAAATAGGAATTTTTGTTCCGAGTCTTATTTTGAAATTCCGCGTTCGTATTTGGAATTTTTGAGAGATTTCGTGAAAAGACCGTTTTTAGTCATCTTTGACTTTTCTTGACTTTTTAAGTCGTCTTTGACTTTTCCTTGACTTTTTAAAAGTCGTCATTGACTTTTCTTGACTTTTAAGTCGTCCTAAACTTTTCTGGACTTTTAAATCATCTTTGACTTTTCTCGACTTTTCAGTCAACTTTGACTTCCGTTGACCTTTTCCCGACTCGCCTCATAAGTTTGAAGACCGAAATTTTATTTAAAAAAATAATATTTTTGATTTATTTTTATTTAGATTTATTAAGATTTATCATAATTTAATATAATTATTTTGAATTTATTCGGAATTTAAAGAATAACGTTTACGGTTTTAACCGAACGTCATTTAACTATTCCCGACTCATCGTAAAACGCGCAACAAAATCGAAACTCGACTTTGGCATGAGTCACACGCCCATGTCATCGTTTTCCACTCACAATAGGATATTTTAATTGATTCGATTAAACTAATACACATATCTTAGATATTTGTTACTTTATCGATCCGTCAACGGAGATTACGCACATCGAGAAAAATCAGACCCGACAAGCCACAAACCCACACGGCTCTCCTCTCCTTTCCTCTCCTCTAATAGACCTTGATATTTTCATTTCTTTTGATTAATATATCATAATATCTAGATATTATTTCACTTTATCGATCAATTAACGAAAATTACGCAAAACGCTCGAAATCAGACCGATTTCTTCATCATTTCACACGGCCCAAAAGTCCTCTAATAGGACTTGATATTTCATTACTTTTCATTACAATATCATAGTATCTTGATATTTGTGTAATTAACTTTATCGTTAATTATATT
>JAIUZE010045600.1:0-13513 GCA_022085475.1 Heliosperma pusillum | reverse complement strand
TGTAGGGAGGAGGAGGTGGTGGTTTGAAGGTGGTGGGTGGGCCGTGGGGTAGTTTTTTTTTTAGGGTTTTTTTGGTTTTTTTTTTGAGAGGATATAGAGAGAGAAAAGGGAGGTAGAAAGAGAATGAGAGGATGTGAAAATGAAGAAAAAGAGTGGAAAATGGGTATAAATACTAGGGTTTGAAGGAGATGATTGTGTGTGTCTCACAATCCTAACCTTTCATTTTGTTCTAATCCTAGCCCTTCATCCTCCTAATCCAAGGGCTTGGATGAGGACTCAAGGACTCAAAGGGAAGGGGAGGACTTATTTGAACCCACCTCTATATATATATATATATATATATATATATATAGAGAGAGAGAGAGAGAGAAAGGATCATGTAAGTCCTCTTAGAAAATGTGAGTCCATAAGTCCTTTTATAGGCCTTTGGATCTTGGAGATGGATGGCTGAGATTGAAGCTCTCAAAAATGGATTAGTGGGCTAATTTTTCACTCTCTCTCATCTTTATTAATTAACCCTTAATCCCATCTTAATTCAATATATGAGACTTTCCACTCAACCACTTCTCTCTCATCCCACATAATTTCATTTCTCCATCTCTCTCTAAAACCCAAAAAAATCAAAACCCAAAAAAATCAAAACCCAAACAATTCAAAACCCAAAAAATTCAAAAACCCAAAAAATTCATAAACATTCATCACCTTCTTTCATCTCCCACCTCCGGCCACCATCTCCGGCCACCACCGGCCGCCGGCACCGGCCACCACCGACCGCCGGCACCGGCCACCACCGACCGCCGGCCACCGGCACCGGCCAAAAAAAAAAAAAATTTTTTTTTTTCAAATCTTTTTCTTTCCGCTTCGTCTCCACCGCACATGTTCCTTGCCGCCCTCTCCTGCCGCCTCTTCTCTTCTTCTTCTTCTTTTCTCTTTTCTTTTTTTTCTTTTTTCAGATATGCACCATTCTTTTTAGATCTTGTTTTTTTCTTTTTTTTTCTTATCTCTTCTTTCATGTCGTCTCTTCACCACCCTTTTTTTTTTTGAATCTATGTTTTTATTTTTTAGATCTCGTTTTTATATTTCAAATTTTTTATGTTTGTTACTTTTTTGTGGTTAGTAGTGTTGTTTTACTGAAGTTTCACATAAAATGACTGAAGTTTCACATAAAATGACTGAAGTTACACTATTATTAACTGAAGTTACAAATGACTGAAGTTACACATTTTTTTTACTGAAGTTTCACATAAAATGACTGAAGTTTCACATAAAATGACTGAAGTTACACTTTTATTAACTGAAGTTACAAATGACTGAAGTTACACATTTTTTTTACTGAAGTTTCACATAAAATGACTGAAGTTTCACATAAAATGACTGAAGTTACACTTTTATTAACTGAAGTTTCACCTATAGTAACTGAAGTTTCACATATTGTAACTGAAGTTTCACATATAGTAGCTGAAGTTTCACTTTTAGTAGCTGAAATTTCACTTTTAGTAACTGAAGTTTTTATGTTTTTATTTTTTAGATCTCATTATGATTTTGCTTAAGTTACACTATTATGTTTTGATTTTAGTATGATTGTCTTAAAGTTACTCTCCTTTCTTCTCCTTTCTTTTCTTTTTTTCTTTCCCAGATCCGGTTTCCTCCGTCGTCGGCCTCCTTTGGTCTTGTTGTTCTGATTTTTTTTTTTTTTCATTTCTTTCTCTAAGATCTATTATTTACTTCTTCTTTTTTTCTCTTTTTTTTTTTTCAGATATTGTTTTGTATATTTGTTTTGTTTATTTTTTCTTTTCTTTTTTATTTTCAGATCTGAAAAAGTGTGTCAAACTTCATCTATTAAAGTATCACATATTGTCTATTAAAGTTACACATATTGTAAATTAAAGTAACACGGATTCTCTATTAAAGTTACACACCTTATTTATTAAAGTCACATATATGGTCTATTAAAGTAACACAATTTATTTATTAAAGTAACATAAAATGACCTTAAAGTTTACACTTGTTGATAGTATTAAAATAACACACATTATTTACATCGTTTTTTTCCAGATCTGATTAAAGTAACATGTTTTTTAAAAATTAGATCTCGTTTTTTTTTGTGTTTGATGTTATTTATTTTTATTTTTTTTATATTTAGAATCAATGTTTTTATTTTATATCTTGTTTTTATATTTCAAAATTTTTATGTTTGTTTCTTTTTCAGATCTCAAAAATCACCATTTTTTTGTGGTTAGTGTTGTTGTTTCACTGAAGTTTCACCTATAATGACCGAAGTTTCACATATTGTAACTGAAGTTTCACATATAGTAACTGAAGTTTCACATATAGTAGCTGAAGTTTCACTTTTAGTAGCTGAAGTTTCACTTTTAGTAACTGAAGTTTTTATGTTTTTATTTTTTAGATCTCATTATGATTTTGCTTAAGTTACACTATTATGTTTTGATTTTAGTATGATTGATGGTGTATTTGGACTGAAGTTACACTATTTTGTACTGAAGTTACATTATTTTGGACTGAAGTTACACTATTTTGGACTGAAGTTACACTATTTTGGACTGAAGTTACACTAGTAATGACTAAAGATAACATGTCTTAAAATTTCATTATTAAAAATTGAAGTTACACTTTTAAGGACTAAAGTTACACTTTTTGGGACTGAAGTTACACTTTTAGGGACTGAAGTTACACTATTAAGATACTGAAGTTATACTATTAAGAGACTGAAGTTATGCTTGAAGTTGTACAATTAAGAACTGAAGTTATATTAGTAAGGACTAAAGTTACCAAAATATGCCTTAAAGTTAAATCAACTTAAATTAAAATTTTCACATGACTAAAGTTACATAAACATGTCTTAAAGTTACATACTTATGTCTTAAAATTAAAGTTACACAAATACGGTTTGAAGTTACACTTGTAAAGACTGGAGTTACACTCATAAAAAGATTCAAATCATATAAATTGTCTTAAGTTACAAAAATTCAAATTTGTACCGTCGAAATAATATTTTAGCTTGAAGTTACACAAATAATGGTTGAAGTTACCATCAGAAAAGGCTAAAATCACATAAAATTGTCTTAAAGTTACATAAATTCAAATTCATATAGTCGAAATCACATTTTAGCTTGAAGTTACACAAATAAGGGTTGAAGTTACACTCAGAAAAAGGCTAAAATCACATAAACTTGTCTTCAAGTTTCATAAATTCAAATTTATGTCGTCGAAATCACATTTTAGTTTGAAGTTACAAAAATATTGGTTGAAGTTACACTCGTAGTGACTGAAGTTACACTCATAAAAAGGCTAAAATCACATAAACTTGTCTTGAAGTTTCAAAAATTCAAATTTATGTAGTCGAAATCACATTTTAGTTTGAAGTTACATAAATAATGGTTGAAGTGACACTCGTAATGACTGAAGTTACACTCATAAAAAGTCTAAACTCACATAAACTTGTCTTGAAGTTTCATAAATTCAAATTTATATAGTCGAAATCACATTTTAGTTTGAAGTTCCACAAATATGGGCTGAAGTTACACTCACAAATCTCAGAAATTCAAAAGTGCTCAAAAGTGATTAACTAAAGGCTAGAGAGAGAAATTTAATTAATTAGTGCATAGGTAATTGATTAGTGTTAAGTGTGATTTTGTCTCTACAATCTCATCCATTCATCTCCCTCATCCAATGGCCAAGATGAGGACTCATGGACTCACAAAAATTGGTGGACTCATAAGAACCTATCTCTATATATATATATATATATATATATATATATATATATATATATATATATATATATATATAGAGCAAAGATCAATTGAGTCCTTGTGTATGTGTAGAGTCCTTGAGTCCCAATTGCATCCATTGGATCAATGAAATGGGTGGATGAGATCAAATGGAAAAGGACAACCAAGTTGTATTTTAATTGAAATGACAATTAACCTCTCACCTCCCTATACCTGATAACCCTCATTTAGCCATCCCCTTAGCTCTTAATCTCGGTTATCCATGCTGGCCATCATTACACGTTACCCCACTTCCTCTATTCTCATGCAAACACTCTATCAAACCAACACTCAACATTTAATATTTCAAACTGCTCTCTTCTTCTTTTCCATCAAACCGTCAAACCGCCCACTTCTTCTTTTCCACTTCTTCTTCTTTTCCATCAAACTGCTTTCTTTCATCTCCATAGTTGATTTCTTTCATCTCCATAATTAATTTCTTTCATCTCCATCAAACGCCCCTTAATTCCTTTGTTATTCGAGGTAATCTTCACCATCTTTCTTTGTTGTATTCCTTTGTTATCCTGTATTTCATCCGATAATATTACCTTGTTTGACACTTTAATTCAAACTTTTTTTGACACTTTTTTTGTGCCATTAATAATAATTGAAACTGTAAATTACCTTTGTTATCCTGTATTTCATCCAATAATATTAGCATTTTCTGCTTTTTGTGAAATAGATTTAAGTAACTGATATGACAAGTTGTTTATATTTCCATTTTCATAATTAGGGTTCATAATTAGAGTAACACTAGTTCCGTTTTAAGATTATTTCCAGTATTAGGGTATAAACATTAATCATGTATGTTTGATTTGTTTTATCCATCTTCAAACTTCAACGGATTGAATATTGGGTCAAAACAATATTCCCTTTTTGATACTACTTTTGTAATTTATCTAACATGAATCAATTGAGAAAACCACCCATTGAAGTCCAATTTTTGTGTGAAGTGTAACTCTGATGCGATGGTAGTGTAACTCTTATTAATATCTTATGTAACTTTAAGGAACATCAAGGTTTAATGGTTCAAATCAGTAAAACCAGCCATTAAATTTGTGTTTCTTGGAAGTGTAACTGTGATGCATTGGTAATGTAACTGCTATTAATAAGTGCTGTAACTGTAATACCTATCAATTGAGAAATTAAATTTTGTCCCAATGTATTTCCCCCTATAATCCGTGTATCTGTAATCTATATTTATTGTTACAGTATAATTGATCTTAGTGTAAACCCTCAGTGTCACTTCTTTAATCCAACAACCTTTAATCCACAACAGCAATTTCATATTTGGTCGAACTTTATTTCACATATTGAGTCATTTGTTTGGTTTTGGTGGTTGCCTTATCTTGTAATAACTAGTTATATAATGCAGATGGCACCCGATGAAGCGGAACAGCCTACTGGAGCGGAACAGCCCACTGAAGCTGAAGCGGAACATCCCACTGGAGGTTCGATGTATGTTAAGTGCAGAGCTAAGAGGCTATTTAAACTGATCCCAAAGCTTAATGACGCCAAGCGGAGCGCGCTTTCTAGAATTGGGTTTGGGGGACTGCTCGAGCTGAAGTTCTCCAGTTTCCCGCTTGCATACGTGGAGCCATTCCTCGATGCGTTCAGTGATGGGTCGTATGTGTTCCGGACCAGTAGACTAAAAGAGTTTACGGTTTCCAAACATGACGTACATGATTGCTTTTTGTTACCCTATGGGCCGAACCAGCTTGAAATTGTTCAAACTGGACGGGGGAATAATGCATCTACAATAGAAGCAACGGCTTTAAAAAAAAAGTGGCGGGAAAGGTACAACATACGCAAACCTGGTGCGCCTATTCCCATTCAGAAATTGTTAGATGAGCTGGAGGCGGACGCAGAAGGCGGCGATGATTTCTGCCGGTTGTTTGTGCTATTTTGCATGTCCTCGTTCTTGTGTCCTACGTCCAATAACTCGATCGATTTGAAGATCCTGAAGGCTGTTGAAGATGTTAGCGCCATTAAGAATTACGATTGGTGTACGTATGTGCTGAGGGGATGGTCAGCGCAGCGGAAAGTTCTCTTAGGTCGCCTACAAATTTGCTTGGGTGTATTCCCTTTCTAATGATCACCTATTTCCAAAGGTTTGATTACAAAGGCAAGGCATGTGAACATGATTTGCCATTGATTAAGCATTGGGACGAGGCCAGACTAAAGGATCGGTGTGCATTTGAAATTGACAAGAACAAGGGTTTGGGACGGTTATCGTGGTCTATGGTAAAGTATCCGCGTTGTACTCTGATTGCCAGTTCAGCGCCGGTCAGTCATCCAATTATTCCGATTACTAGTGGGGGAGAACATCCACTTTCAATCACAGCGGGACCCAAAAAATTTATTACTATTGAACTCCCTGCTGGTGTCAAAGATGATGAGGAGTTGAAAGCTGCAGCTGTAGATGTAAGTTTGTTTATAAATATTGATGTGCTCAATACATGTTATTGTAATATAGAAGAAATGTAACTGTTATTTACATGATGTGTAACTGTAACTGTGATCAATTTAATGTGTAACTTTAAAACATAAGTTGTGTAACTGTAACTGTGATAAATACGTTATGTAACTGTTATTAACATGTTGTGTAACTGTAACTGTAACAGTTTTACTTAACTGTTTATAAGTTTGTGACTCATATACTCAATATGTGTTACTGTAATATAGAAGAAATGTAACTTTAACGGTCAAAGTTTGTTATTGTTACCTTTATTGGTAGATTGTGTAATCATAATGACTAAGTTGTGTTACTCTAGAAGGTAAAATGTGTAAATCTGATTTTACTGACCAAGTGGTGTAATTTTAATGCCAATTGTGTGTTACTTTGATTTAAAAGTTGTGTTACTGTAAAAAAATGCAGGGTCTTCATGAGCTTTATTTGCAAATTCAGAGGGTAACTGGAACTGTTATCAATCTAATGTGTAACTTTAAAACATAAGTTGTGTAACTGTAACTCTGATTAATACATTATGTAACTGTGTATCAAAATGTTGTGTAACTGTAACTGTAACAGTTATATTTAACTGTTTGTTAGTTTGTGACTCATATACTCAATATGTGTTACTGTAATATAGAAGAGATGTAACTTTAACGGTCAAAGTTTGTTATTGTTACCTTTATTGGTAGATTATGTAATCATAATGACTAAGTTGTGTTACTCTTAGAAGGTAAAATGTGTAATTCTGATTCTACTAAGTGGTGTAACTTTAATGCCAATGGTGTGTTACTTTGATTTAAAAGGTGTGTTACTGTAAAAAAAATGCAGGGTCTTCATGAGCTTTATTTGCAAATTCAGAGGAACGCAATTGCCTTCCACTCTTGGTATGCAGATGCAACAGCCACTATTAAACGTTTGTCTTCTGGATCAAAGGACCATGTAGGTCATGTCTTGTCACAAACTACTCAACAATTCTTCCACAATGAGGATACAAATCGATACGTGAATGATGTTGAGCAGATTGCTTTACAGCTAAAGCAATCCGCTGTTAATGCACCTGAATTTAAAGACTTTGTTGGTGAATCGAAAACAGAAGACGGCCCTGAGCGCGCCGCTGAATTACAAGTGGCTGGAGTGCTGCATGATTTATCTAAAGATGCAACTGATGATGTAGGTCTTGAGACAATGGGTGTGGGCACTGAAATTGGTGTAGTAGGCGGAAAGGGCGGTAATGTTGATGAGTTGGATGAAGCAAAGGATAAAGGTCCTGAATTATTTGAAGATTTTGATATTGAGTTTTATAATACAGTAGAAGTAAATGAGGTTACTTTCAGAGCGGGAGGGGTAGAGAATGATGGAAGTGCAGAACGACAAGAGACAAGAATACTCTTGGAGAGACTGTACAGTGAGGCAGACGTTGACGAAGCATTTCGTCTATCAGATGAAGTCGCCAGGGGTATGATTGTAGGGTTGGGGGCTCCTTATGTTTCGGCTGATGTAAGTCTAGAAGTTGAGGATTCTGATCGTGTTGTAGGGGTAAAGGAATCTAAAGCTGTGGTGGAGGAGGAGCTTGTCGTAGGTGAGCCTGAAGTCCCATCATCCCACATGATTCAGAGCTCATTTAACTCTTCCGCAGACATACACGAGGCATTCAAAGTAGCAACCGAGCCTGCTAGTGGCGAAGTAGTTTTGGTCAACACGGATGGTCATGAGGCTGGAATAACAACAGAGGAGGTTGAACACGTTACGAGTGTAGCTGCGGGGGCGGAGGAGCCAGCACCGACTAACACCGAAGTTCAAGGGGTCGGGGAGGGCGGAGTATCAGTTGAGGATAAGAGAGTCGGGGGGCCTGCGGTATCACATGGGGAAGTTGCCGGCGATTTAGGATTAGGGGCAAGTGGAATCCCCTTCACACTCTACTCTACAACAGAAATCGATGAAGTTGTTGGCGGCGCCCACACTGGAGGGGTAGATCTGGAAGCGGGGAGCAATACTAGCGTTTTGGCCGTTGTTGTAGTGGATGTTATCAATCAAACCACGGAAGGGGCTGATCCTGTAGCTAAGCGGACCATTTATATCCCGCAGACAAATATGATCCACCATCCATTTCTACTACACTCCATGGTGCCTCTACCGTGCATGGAGAATGTACCAGAGAACCTTGGGTGTTCACTCGATTGTGGGGCTCCTGATCCAGAACAGTTTGTCTGCACAGAATTCATGCGCCGCGACAAGAAAGCTTTTTCCACAGTTTTCTCCGTGCGCAAAGAAGTCATGGACTACGTATTTGCTGAATCTGATACTCATCCGAAAGGGTATGATGACCTTTAGACCTATCTGTTCTTTTATAAAATCAAATTTAAACTTATTGTGCTTGTTTGTCACACAATGGCATATAAAGTAACACTCAGTGGTCTTTAAAGTTACACTATTTCTTCTTTACAATTACACTCAGTAATATCTCAATTCTGTGACTTTTTTTATACTTTAAAGTGAGTCTTGATGTGGTTGATACAATTGAGGTGTTTTTGTAATATTTAGGGAACAATTGGTGGCGTATTCTGATTTCTTCTGCATCCCTCGCACAGTGGAAATGGAAAGCTTGAAACCCGGTATGCAAGTAACGAATTCTGTTATCGACTGCTGGTGCATACTCTTGAATGTATACTCTTGAATCAGATTATGCAGGAGAACGGGGAACGGTCCAGGATATCCCGATGTTTCCTTGGCCTTACTCACGCTGTATGTTTTATTTGACCTTTTGGTTTCAGTGTGTATTAACAATGCAGCCCGAATATATTCTCACCACCGTCGAACCAACAGGATGTTGCTGTTGAAATTTGGACGGCGATGAAACATGGGAAAGTTGTTGACCGTGGAACAGAATTACATTCTTCGTGGGATACATGGATGCAGTCGAATTGTGCTGCTTTTGATCTTGACTCTGATTTGGTACGTACATCTATCACAGAATATGGGCAATAAGTCTAGCATTGGTTGATAATAACTTACTTCCCTTAAAATGACAGGTATTCGTCCCAGTGTTATCTAGCAATAATGACCACTACAGTTGTGCATGCATTAACTTCAGGTCCGAACAGATTCAGTACCTTGACAATAGGTACTACCAAGATGATCTTCTGAAGTTGCCGTACGGTGGCATTTCTCGGCTTGTGGTAAAAGCAAACTTTATAGCTAGTCTCTATGCTATTTATCTTATTTTTCACAAAAATTGATGTGCTCAATATGTGTTACTGTAATATGGAAGTAATGTAACTGTTGTTTACATGTTGTGTAACTGTAACTGTTAGCTGTCTAATATGTAACTCAAAAACTTAATTTGTGTACCTGTAACTGTGATTAATTCAATATGTAACTGTTATTAACATGTTGTGTAACTGTAACTGTTTTATTTAACTATTTCAGTTTGTAACTGTGATTAATTCATTATGTAAGCTGTCTAGTTTGTTATCGTACCTTTGTGTAACTGTAACTGTAATCTGTCTAATGTGTAACTTTAGTTGTGTTACTGTAACTCTGATTAATACAGTATATAACTGTTATTAACATGTTGTGTAACTGTAACTGTTTTATTTAACTATTTATTAGTTTGTGACTCTTTTACTCAAGATGTGTTACTGTAATGCAGTAGAAATGTAACTTTAATGTTCAAAGTTTGTTATCGTTACCATTATTAGTAGATTATGTAATTATAATGACTAAGTTCTGTTACTCTATAAGGTTTCTTTTATTAGCGTTTGTTCATTTATGCAGTGTGATGAGGTGGCAAAATACATGGTAAAAAAAGGTATCGCTAAGGGTTCCAAGGTGAGCGGGTTTCAGATCCACAACATTAAGTTCAAATGGCAAAGAACCGGGCATTCTGCTAATGATTGCGGTGTTTACCTTATGATTCACTTGCTGCTCTTTTGCGGGGAGCCGTTTGATTGTGACCTAGGCACAATGATGCATACTGGGTTGTACCGGGCAGAGATATCGGCGACCCTTATTCTCAGTGATATTAACAATGTCAGAGAGGAGGTGATGTCTAGGGTTTCTGACTTCACCGCGGCGAAAGCAGTGCTGGCATCCCAGATGTCTGGGGCCGGGAAATCAGGCATAACGATCTCCCTCAAGAGAAGTGCTGGAACAAAATTAGCTCGTACACCTGATAAGCGCATGCGGTCCACCGATTCCATGGAGGAAGCTGAGGTTACGGCAGTTCCCATCCGGTCAGCGGGTAGTCTGAACGACACATGTGTTCGTAGTCGGCGGCGTGGCCGGGGAGATGGTCTGGGGTGCACACTTCAGTGCGGGGATGTTGAGGAAAATGTGCTTCTTGTCGCGAGGTCCCTTAGATTAAACCTGACCTTGCTAAAGAATGTTCAAACGCTACGGAAACATGTTGTCGACTATTGTTTCCTCGATGACTGGAATTACGCACACAAGTAGGTGGATGAAATTTGTTTTTTTATTTACGTTTTATACCCAATTGCAAGCTTTATTTAATTGCGTGATTGTCTTTTTAACCACAGTGAGCAATTAGTGTACTACAATCGACATGCTGCCCTTACCAGGGCCAATATGCTGACAATGCTACCTGACGTGAGTTTGTGCGATGCGGTGATCGAGTGTTGGTCGATGCTAATGAACCGTCTTGAAACAGATGAGTATGACTTTCAAAGAATGTCATTCTTCGGTATCGGCCACATGGTACGCTTTTTAACCTACAACTCTTGGGACACAAATTATCATTTCATTTACTGTAGTACGTTCATTTAATTTCGGTTTTCTTTGTAGTGCACTATGTGTGACTGCTACTAAGTATTTATGTCACTGTGATACGTTCATTGTGATTGTAACTGTAATGCATATTGTGTGTTACTTCTACGTAGTCAGTGTGTTACTATATTATGTCATTGCGATTGTAACTGTAATCCTTATCATATGTTACTTCAAGGCTGTCAGTGTGTTACTTCAAGGCTGTCAGTATATTACTTCAATACTTTTTAACAGTTACTATAATTGCAATTCCTTATTTTGACAGGAGTATTTGAATCAACTTCTTCAATCGGCAGATCAGACCACACAAGATGATACTATCCTCGACAACCTTTACGAGATGTGGGATTTGTACATTCAGGACTCTCAAGACGTCTTCAACATGAATGCAGATTTACTTTTTGTCCCATTCAACATAGAGGGTCATTTTGCATGTGTGTGTTTCAACTCCAAAGCGGGGACGGTCGATCTCCTTGACCACCAGCTGCACCCTGATCCGAACAAGTCCAAGATCTGCAAATTAGCATCTTTGATTGTAAGCGTGCCACAACCGTATCCTTCTATTGGGTGTATATACGCCTATTTGTGTCTCTTATTATTATACTCATTATCTCACGCAGGGCTCGGCTTTGAGCGATTATTTGGAATCAAAGGGGATAGACAGAGGAAGTGAAATGGTAATGTTTGAACACCGTCAGATTAAACTCCCTTGGCAAAGCTCCTCGCCAAATCTGCCAGAGTCCGGTTTGTTCACAATGATGCACATGCTGATGTATGATGGTAATCCTTTTGATAATGAAGACTTACGCCGGAAGATCAGCCGCCGTTATCTGGTATTCCAACTCACAGCAGCCCTCATACTAGCCGATATCAATACTATACGTGATGAAGTTGTGGGTAAGGTCAACCAGTTTTTGGTGGAAAAGGATGACATTTGGACTCGTGTTCACGCACAGCGTAAAATCAACAAGATTATTAAGAAGAAATAGGAACGATGGGTATCTCCTGTGTTTTTAACGTTGTGGTATTGGAACTAGATGAAATATTAGGTATTTATATTTGGTAACATTTTCGTAACATTTTGGTATTGGAACAGTTTATTTGAACAGTTGCTTCTATGTATATTTGGTATCCGCACAGCGTACTAGAAGAAATATTTTGCTTCTATGTATTGCAACATTTGCTTCAATGCATCTCCAAAATGATTTGGTATCTCCTTTAAATCAGTATCAGTTTATTATTACAAGTAAAGTGTTACTATGAAAGTCAACCAGGGTAACTTCAGTTGTAACAACCCGAAAAATACCAATTTTTCTAGTAAAAATATTTACTAACACTTTTCAGTAGAACTTAAGTTTTTAAAATAGGAATTTTTGTTCCGAGTCGTATTTTGAAATTCCGCGTTCGTATTTGGAATTTTTGAGGGATTCAATGTAAAAGACCGTTTTTAGTCACTCTTTGTAACTTTTCTTGACTTTTAAGTCCCGTCTTGGACTTTTTCTTGCTTTTTTACAGTCGGTCATTGACTTTGTCTTGACTTTAAGTCGTCCTAACTTTTCTTTCTTGACTTTTTAGTCATCTTCGACTTTTCTCGACTTTTCAGTCAACTTTGACTTCCGTTGACTTTTCCCGACTCGTCTCATAAGTATGAAGACCGAAATTTTATTTAAAAAAATAATATTTTTGATTTATTTTTTTTATTTAGATTTATTAAGATTTATCATAATTTAATATAATTATTTTGAATTTATTCGGAATTTAAAGAATAACGTTTACGGTTTTTAACCAAACGTCATTTAACTATTCCCCACGCATCGTAATGCGCGCAACAAAATCGAAACTCGACTTTGGCATGAGTCACACGCGCGTGTCATCGCTTTCCACTCACCATTAGATATTTTATTTAGTTTGATTAAACTAATCAAAATATCTAGATATTTATTAACTTTATCGATCAGTTAACGAAAATTACGCAAATCGTTTACAAAACTGATCCGACAAACACACTTCTACACGGCTCAAACTCCCCCTAATAGCCCTTGATATTTTCATTTCTTTTGATTATTAATAACATAATATCTTGATATTTAGTGTAATTAACTTTATCGATAATTATATTAAATCGTTTACCGTAAAATAATTAGTAAACGCGAGTCAATTACGTAACAACAATTGCAAAACTCGACATCCTTATTTGCCTATAACTACACGGCTCACCCAACACCATCACTACTCACAAACAACTTTTCATTTTACAACAAATCAAATTAAGATCAAAACATCACTTTATTTGATCGTTCTTCGTGTTCTTCGTCATTCATCGTTTGTTCTTCATCGTTCTTGAGTAAAACCATCATAAAATCTTCGTTTCTTAATTAAATCCATCCTAATTTATATTTCTAGACTCTCCTCTTCGCTCCTCATCTTCACGTATGGTTTAATTTCAATTCCGTCAAAATCGTTTTCAAGACTTTAATTATGGAAA